>JABMCL010003822.1:85000-97500 GCA_018857735.1 Alviniconcha marisindica | reverse complement strand
TGTGTGTTTGTTAGTTTTGTTGCTGTTGTGCTTTTTATATAATTAACTGTACGACATTTCTGTAGTTTGTAATTAGTTTGCACTGATTATTATCATAAACACCATCGATATTATAATAATTATGTGTATTATAATAATAATAATTCGTCCTGAGGTGACATGTGCGGTTAACGAGACCTTAAAATCCAAGAACTAAATTTTTATTATAACCATCGTCATTAATATTATTATTAATATTATTGTTGTTGTTGTTGTTTAATTACTTCGTTAGTATATAGAAGCAACGTGTTATTTTATGATGATTTTTCACACTTAATTATATTTTGTTACCCTGCCTGCACCAGTAGCTGCAGGCGTCTTAATTTCGTCTTGCGCTCATGCATCCATGGTTACCAGAAGATTCCATAGTTACCACGCCATTGGGTACCACTTAAAGGAGAAACTGAGGTCCCCTCTGCTCAGAATCCACAGCTGTCAAATGTTCCTTCAGCTCATTAGCACAAGTTAGGTCAGAATATAGCTTCACTTGCTTCATGGACTGGCAGGAGTTCGGCTTTACCTTGTTCCTTCGTTAGTTCAGTTCAAGGTGGCATCTATGCGCTTGGGAAACCCATTATGCGCTCCACGCGGACTGTCAAGTTTCCCCAACCATTGTCGTTAGACTGCTAACGCCGAGTTGTTTCCGGAGACGTACTGGTGGAGACCGAGATCCCAGAAGGTGTGTGAGTGTGTGTGGGTGGGTGGGAGGGGGGGGGGGCTAGAGGGGGTAGGGGGCAGGAGGGAGGGGGGGGGGGGCGATACCTAACGCTACACTGTCACCATCAGGACGAATATTTCTGCATTAAGATGGTGAGCGATGAAAGCCGCTTTTAGTGCTTTATTCACTGTGAGGGGCAGAGTCCCAAGACAGTGTCCATGAACCACAATTTTTGAAGGGGAAGGAGAGCCATGGCGGGGAATCGAACCGATGTCGTCCGCTTACCAGCCTAAAGTGCTTTACCACCAGGTCACAGCGTCCCACAATGTCTCCCCTCCCGATTCATTCATTCTTATTTTCCCCACTCTCTAACCGGTGGAAAATGGCCTGTGCCTTGACCAGTGATTCAGGTTTTTACTTGTGATTTTATGAATTGTTTTTCGTTTCGATAAATTATAGTCTTCGTGACTGAGTGGGTGTTATATGTACAGGGGTGTGTGTGTGTGTGTGTGTGTGTGTGTGTGTGTGTGTGTGTGTGTGTGTGTGTGTGTGTGTGTGTGTGTGTGTGTGTGTGTGTGTGTGTGTGTGTGTGTGTGTGTGTGTGTATCAAGTAACCCCAGTGTTAGAGTTTGAGCAAGCAATGACTGCATACTACAGAGAGAAAGGGAAATCGGTGCCAGAACCTAGGCTGCACAGTCTGAACGTTGAATTGTTTTCACAGTCGAAATAACTTACCTGATTTGTTTTTGTTCTTTCTTTCTTTCATTTCTGTTGTTGTTGTTTGTTCGTTTTGTTTTGTTTGTTTTCATTCTATTGTGTGTGTGTGTGTGTGTGTGTGTGTGTGTGTGTGTGTGTGTGTGTGTGTGTGTGTGTGTGTGTGTGTGTGTGTGTGTGTGTGTGTGTGTGTGTGTGTGTGTGTGTGTGTGTGTGTGTGTGTGTGTGTGTGTGTTCGTGTGTGTGTGTGTGTTGTGTGTTTGTGTGCGTGTGCGTGTGTGTGTGTGTTCCCAGGAATAAGTGTAAGTAATAAGAAGGAAAAAAAACAGGTCACATCAAAGCGATCTTTGTTACCCCGAGGACGGTATAATTTTAGGTCAATATACTCCAATTCCTCAAGGAGCTATGCGCGTTAACTATATCTACACACTCTATGCGGAGCTGAGCCTAATGGTGCCGAAGATGCGTAATGGGATATAAAATAATATACATCAAGCCCTCACTAGTTCCTACCACTTCTTCCAAAACACTGTGCAATAAATATATGTGCTTTTTTATTTTTTTATTGTCATGTTTCGTCCAGGCTTTTTGTCACGCTGATATTAATGTATGCATTTATAGTACTTGTGCCTTTTTGATTGTCATGTTTCGTCCAGGATTTTTGTCATGTTGATATTAATGTATGCATTTATAGTACTTGTGTCAAGCGGATGTGGATGTTGATAATGCACAGCGCCGCTAGCTCGTAAATTTTTACGGGGTATAGCGCTATGGAAGAGTTATTATTATTATATATTCATCAGCCCCGTCCCCTTGTGACACCCCCCCCCCCCCCCCACCCCACCCCACCCCCACCGCATTCTCGCCCCACATCCAAGGCCCTATAAAAAAGAAAGAAAAAAAGAAAGAAGGAGAACTGCCCCAGCTACCCGATCTCTGGTCAATAGAAAGTGAGAGAAAAATGCCGGAGCCGTTATTGTAATCCTCAAGCCATCGCATATCCAAGGCCCTATAAAAAGAAAGAAAAAAAAGAAAGAAAAAAAGAAAGAAGGAAAACAGCCCCAACTACCCAAACTCTGGTCAATGGAAAGTGAGAGAAAAAATGCCGGAGCCGTTGTTGTAATCCTCCAGCCATTGTCACTTGGAAGGTTGGAGAGCGAGGCGCCGCCGTTGTAAAAGGTAGGCGCAAACATACACACTTGTGTCTGATTAAACTCTCGCCCACTCCTGTCGCGCCGACATACATCAAAAGAACACCGTCTGCACGCTCCCGGTGCAGGACTTAGCGTTCAGCTTGTCCCCAAAGAATAGCCACGTATAGGGATAGTCTTTGTTTCACACTTCTACGTGTTTATTTTTCTACCCTTCCCCTTCCCCCTTTCTCGAATATTCTTCTTCTTCTTCTTCTTCTTTCTTCTTCTTCTTCTTCTTCTTCTCGCCCTGATATAACCGTACTTATTGATTGGGCATAAAATACCAACTTACTTATTTTTCTGGCTCTCTGGCTGTCTCTGTTTTTCTATCTGTCGGTCTTTCTTTCCCTGCTGATCGGTCTTTCTGTCTCTGTCTGTCTGTCTCTGTGTCTGTCTCTGTGTCTGTCTATCTGTCTGTCTGTCTGTCTGTCTCTGTCTGTCTGTCTGTCTGTCTGTCTGTCTGTCTGTCTGTCTCTCTCTCTCTCTCTCTCTCTCTCTCTCTCTCTCTCTCTCTCTCTCTCTCTCTCTCTCTCTCTCTCTCTCTCTCTCTCTCTCTCTCTCTCTCTCTCTCTCTCTCTCTCTCTCCTCCCCCCTCATCCACCTTGCAATTCCCGTTGTCCCAGTGCTATAATTATGTAATTTAGTTTTCCCTGCTATGGTACAAAAATCTAAGGTTCACTTTCCAGTAGCAGGGAACCAAAGAGATAGACGTCTCGTCCATGTCACCTCTAAACTGTTCTCTCCATCACGCACGCTCCCAGCCATCCACCCCCAAGTCGGTCCACACCAGTAAGTAAGTAAACATGGTGCTTAACGTCCGCAGAAACCATAAAGCTTATTAGGGACGGGGAGAAGGGGGTATGGGTGTAGGGGGAGAGGGAGATTATATACCTATCGCTACACTGTCACCACCAGAATGACACCTGCATTAAGATGGGCACCGATGAGAGCCATTTTAATGTATTGTGAGGGACAAAGTCGCAGGACAGTGTCCACAGACCACAACCTTTGAAAAGAAGGGAGAGCCGACGCGGAATCGAACCGAGGTCCCTCTGCTTACCAGCCTAACGCCTTACCGCTAGGCCAAACCGGCTCACGGTCCACACCAATACAGACCTTCCATTTTTATTACACCCCCACCCCCACCCCCCTTTCTTCCCTCCTCCCCTCTCTTCTCTTTCATTCTCATGCTGTAACGGCTCCCTCTCACCTTATCCCACTCACGGGCATTGTTTTTACACGTATCACTGCTTGCAAGAGAGTGAGCGCCCGGGAGGTACACTGTTTATGTTTATTAATGAGATCTACTTGGATCTGAGGGCAAAACCACGGCGGCGCCTATCCTCTTGTTTTGTTTTTCTGCGAACGTTACGATGTCGGACGGTAGCTGAGATCTAAAGCTGATTAATCCTTGCCCGGCCTGGTTACTTAAAGTTATGATTGTGCTGATTTTGTGCGCTGCAGGTGGGCATTTTTTTTTTTTTTTAAAGATAAAGGCATGCCACAGAATTGAAAGCTTCTGCACTATACGCTTCATTTTTCCAGCCACAATGTTGTTTGATCAATTTGTGTGGCATGTATTGTGACACCATTATATACGTACAATATATTTTGTTCATCGTACTCGAAGGGTATTTAATAAACCTGATTTGATGCGCTACAGGTGGGCTCCTTATTTAAGATAAAGGCAATACCACAGAATTAAAAGCTTCAGTACTATTCGCTTTATTTTTATTTTTATTTTTTTCCAGCCACAATGTTGTATCATCAGTTTGCCTGGGATGTAGTGTAACATTATATACCTACCTATAACATATTGTTTTCATCATACTCGAAGGGTATTTAACAAACCTGTTGTGTCAACAAACCTGAAGTGCTGATTTTATGCGCTACAGCAGGCCTTTTTTTAATTTAAATTTTTTTTTCCTCCAGAGATAATGGCATGTCGCAGAATTAAAAGCTTCTGCACTATTCGCTTTATTTTTTCCAACAACACTGTTCAGTTTGTCTGCCATGTATTGTGACACCATTATATAAGTTTAATATATTTTTTTAATATATTTTTTAATCATACTCGATGGGTATTTAACAAACCTCTTGTGTCCATTTTTTTTTAAAGAAGAGAAGACTTTCAAACTTCTTAAAAATTAGTTTGTTGCATTTTGTTTTGTTGTGTCGAGTTTCTTTCTTTCTTTCTCCATTTAGTTAGGAAAGTCGTTGTCTGAGTGTATATTTGTTCCATGAGATGGTCATATTAAAAGATCTAGTTAGATGTTAAATAAAACAACCACGGAAAGCACCATGGATGCAGTCTCTAGCCAGGTTAAAGTGTAAGGACACCAAAATTATCATTTTGGTGAAAATAAACCAAGATTTTACTATGTGATTCTTCAGTAATAATAACTGTTAATAACAACAATAATAATAATTTAATAATAAGAGTAAAACAATTATTGTATACATAAAAATCTACAGCTTCTAGCCTACTAGTAAATAAGTATTAGTCGACAATCACAGAAGCAAAGGTTCAGCGAAGGGTTCGGGGAATGGGGGTTGGGAGGTTGTTTGTTTGTTTGCTTGCTTGCTTTTTAATAGCACGTGTAACGTGAATTAAAAGGATCATAGAGTTTAGTTCCTGATACAAATAATACTTTTCCATGGCCACCATCAGTATCAATGTCTCTCCACCCCCCCCCCCCTACCCCCCCCCCCCCCCCCCCCCCCCCCCCACACACACACACACACTGCCCCAACCAACCAAACATGTCCTTCACGGGTCTTCATTTGTTTAGTAGACATCGTTTCGAAATGCTCACCCATTTGCCTTGTCTGCATTAACATTTTGTTAATTAAATTTTGAAGAAGAAGAAAAAAGAAAAAGAAAAAAAGAAAAAAAAAACTTCCGTGAGAAAAGTAAAGTCAGTTGTGCTAGACCTGTAAACTCAACGACTACTACAACGATTCAGACATTTTTACAACAATAATACTACAGCCAGAATTTAACTGTTTACGGCATAACAATGCTTCCAAAGATGATTTTTTTTAAATTCACATCATAAGGATGCTGTACAAAAGTCAAACTCAGCTACAAGCACTCAAAAATCCTAATGCCACAAACGATGCTAGAGAAATTCGTAATCCCCAAACAATGCGGTAAAAATGCACTTGAGATGGGAAGACAAGAGCACATAATCGAATAAGGAGGTCAAGGAGTTACCTCCTCGTGAGTTCTTCGTCGGTCTGCTCCGGTTCGCCCTATGCCGGTAATGGGAGGAATGTGAAGAGAGAGTCCACGCGACAGACCCCTGCTGACGGTGTAGTGGACAGTGGCGACAGGTCTTTCGGGTCTCGGCCCACGTGGGGGTCCACGGTTTGGCTTGTCTCCCATTTCAGCACGTCTTTCAGCATGTCTTTGAGCACTTTCAGGTCAGAGCCGGACGTGTGTTTTTTTGTTTTTTGTTTGTTTTTTGTTTGTTTATTCTTACAGTGCAGCCAAGTAGCATTTTGCAGGCAGGTTTATTCAATTTTGTGCCTGTCTTTGACTGAAAAAGTCCACACCGTCCGCTATTAGGGCACGTCAGATACTGTCAGGCGAGGGGGGGAGGGGGCAAGAAAGGGGGCCGGGTGTGGTGGTGAGGGGCAGTGCAATATATCATACAAGCCTGATTTTGTTACAAATGTGTGTGTATGGGGGGGGGGGGCAGTGCAATACAACATACAAGCCTGATTTTGTTACAAAGTGTGTGTATGGGGGGGGGTGGGGGGCAGTGCAATACAACATAAGCCTGATTTTGTTACAAAGTGTGTGTGTAGGGGGTGGGGCAGTGCAATACAACATACAAGTCTGATTTTGTTACAAAGTGTGATTTTTTTTATTTTTTTTTTTTGGGGGGGGGCGGCGTGCACATCAGCCTGATTTTGTTACAAAGTGTGTGTGTGTGTGTGTGTGTGTGTGTGTGCGTGCGTGCGTGCGTGCGTGCGTGATTGCGTGCGTGCGTGCGTGCGTGTGTGTGTGGGGGGGGGGGGGAGGCAATGCGATACATCACACACGCCCGTTTTTGTTTCAAAGTGGGATCCATCATACATGTCTGGTTATGATATAGAGTACTACTGTACTCTTTGCCGAATCTTTCGAGTCTTTCGATGGCCAGCCCACCAAAGAAGCCACAAAATTATGCAGCATCTTACACACTGGATATCTTATTATAATTTTTTATGCATGCCTTTGAATATAAAATCTCAGGATCTTTGCTCTTTTAGCGCACCTTTCTGCGTGTGCGTTCAGACCATCAACTGCGGACTGTGCAGCTGGGTTGGTATACAGCATTTTTTGCACACAGGGGGAATAGTATTAGTGCATGTCTTTAAGCGCAAGGTTCCAGGTTGTCCGCTCTCTCAGTGCGTCTTTCAGCGCGTTCAGATTGTCGACGTCGGACTTTATTAGAGAGAGCGCTTTTTTCAGTACATCCATATTGTCGACGTCAGACTTTGCTGGCGAGAGTCCGTTTTTTAGTATGTTCATACTGTCGCCGTCGGACTTTGTTGGAGACAGCGCGTTTTTTTTTAGTACGTTCATATTGTCGACACGAGACTTTGTTGGAGAGTGTTTTTTTCAGTACGTTCATCTTGTTGACATCAGACTTTTTTTCCCCTTTTATTTCTTTTTTTGCAGAGAGTGCGTTTTTCAGTACGTTCATATTGTCGACATCAGACTTTGTTGGAGACAGCGCGTTTTTCAGTAACTTCATATTGTTGCCATCGGACTTTGTTGGAGACAGCTCGTTTTTAAGTAGGTTCATATTGTCGACATCAGACTTTGTTGGAGAGAGTGTGTTTTTCAGTAGGTTCATATTGTCGACATCATTAATTTGTTGGAGACAGCGCGTTTTTCAGTAGGTTCATATTGTCGACATCAGACTTTGTTAGAGAGAGTGCGTTTTTCAGTAGGTTCATATTGTTGACATTAGACTTTGTTGGAGACAGCGCATTTTTCAGTACATTCAGATTGTCGACGTCAGACTTTGTTGGAGAGAGTGGGTTTTCAGCACGTTCATATTGTCGACGTCGTCTTTGTTGGAGAGAGCGCCTTTTTCAGTACGTTCATATTGTCGACGTCGGACTTTTTTTTAATAATAATTATTCACGACACATCTTTTGCGCAGTCGATTTGGCAAAGAGGCAGATGGTTGTGCGACTTGTGGAGAGTTGAGGGGAGTGCGGAAAGGGAAGGGAGGAGGGGTCGAAGCGAGACGATAGATCTGTAAGAGCAGTATAAGCCAGCCTACAGAAGGGAGCAGCGCTGACCATGGCCACAGAAGGGAGCAGCGCTGACCATGGCCACAGAAGGGAGCAGCGCTGACCATGGCCACAGAAGGGAGCAGCGCTGACCATGGCCACAAAAGGGAGCAACTGATCATGGCCACAGAAGACCATGGCCACAGAAGGGAGTAGCGCTGACCATGGCCACAAAAGGGAGCAGCTGATCATGACCACAGAAGACCATGGCCACAGAAGGGAGTAGCGCTGACCATGGCCACAAAAGGGAGCAGCGCTGATCATGGCCACAGAAGACCATGGCCACAAAAGGGAGCAGCGCTGACCATGGCCACAGAAGGGAGCAGCGCTGACCGTGGCCTCAGAAGGGAGCAGCGCTAACCATGGCCACAGAAGGGAGTAGCGCTGACCATGGCCACAAAATGGAGCAGCGCTGACCATGGCCACAAAAGGGAGCAGCGCTGACCATGGCCACAGGAGGGAGCAGCGCTGACCATGGCCACAGAAGGGAGCAGAGCTGACCATGGCCACAGGAGGGAGCAGCGTTGACCATGGCCAAGGGCGTGCGAGGCCAGCAGGCGGAGACCAGAGACTGAGGTGTCCCCAAGATCCGGCAGGCACTTAACAAACGACAGCACTGGAGCCAAGCAGGCCTGGGAAAAGCACCAAGTAGCGCTGCTGCCTTGACAAGGGATGAGCTGTGTCAACACTGGCGTGACTGCAAAGCACAGAAACTATCGCCGACTATCTCTCCCCCACCCCTACCCTACCATCCTCCCACAACCCCCACCCCCTACCCTCCCTTCACCCCCCACCTCAACCCCTGGCTGTCCAAACCGTCCGCGGACTCGGCACGACTGTTGATGGGTTAGCCCGAGGTGGACAAATCTACGTTCAGCAATTACACCTTCCGCTTTTCAGTTATCGGGAGGGTAGAGGGTATAATTGATACACCGCTGTGGGTTCTGTTTCAGTTAGAATGTCGCTCAGTGCGAGGGGGGTACAATTTGGCTTCGTGTGTGCCCGCAGCGTGGGGCTACCACTCTGTCAGTTTTGAAGTGCTAAGTCGAGTGCTAATATGAGAAAAGCAAAGACATTTTCTATGAATTACGGAGCCGAGCGGCCGGTTCAAAGCAAGGTCTGGGGTTGACAAACAGAGTTGGTTAGAGTTAATATTTCATGATATATCTATTGCTGTTAAGTTTGGAAGTACTTGAAGACTGCGAAATTAGATTTCGTGCTGCGATTTCGATGGAGCACCGTTGATAATTGACAAATATAGAAAGTAATATTGCTGTCCCCGACGCAAATTCATACAAAATCTGCAGCCTTTGTTTGCACGAATTTCCTTTTTGTACTGTACATAGCAACTGGCTGGGGGGTAGGGAGCTATATTTCTTTTCCCAAAACTAAAGGGCCTGCCATGTTTTCCGTTCCGTGCTGCTTTCTTCATCGGCCTCAAGTCTCTGTTTGTTGCTTGTTTTAAGTTGTGTATATGTCGTCATCTAGATTGTGCGGGTCCTGTGTGTGTTGTGTTGTGTGTGTTGTGTGTGTGTGTGTGTGGTGTGTGTGTGTGTGTGTGTGTGTGGTGTGTGTGTGTGTGTGTGTGTTGTGTGTGTGTGTGTGTGTGTGTGTGTGTGTGTGTGTGTGTGTGTTGTTTGTGTGTGTGTGGCGCGCGGGGGGGGGTGGGCGGTCATGATGCGCGTGTTTGCGTCATTTGCGCTTAGAATAGCCTCTACGGACAAAATTTTGCGCTTTATAAATACGTTTATTATTATTATTATTATTATTATTATTATTATTATTATTAAAGAGGTAGGGAGGGGTTGTAGGGATGAGTGGAGAATGACTCTATTATCATAGCTCATGGGGCCACTACTGTGGGTGTGGAGACTAGCGGACTGCTGCAGAGTCAACAGACCTGTACATAGCCCCGGTCTGCGTGGAAGGAGGCCTTGGGAATTATCGCAAGTCATGGCGGAGTTTGGAAAGGAGGAGGAGAGAGGGAGGCAAGTTTGGAGCAACAGCCAGCAGCAGGCAACACGACACGTAAACACGCGGCCACAACATCGCTCCTGCCTGGCTGCCTGCATGCTGCTGGACCTCCCTTCAGTCTAGTCACTCAATCTTCCTCATTTCTGGCCCATTCATTATCATGCCTCCCCTCCCTTCCCCCCCCCCCCCCTCCCCCCTCCTCCTGAAAATACACACACACACCACGCGCCTCTCACCACACACCATGCCACCCCACACACACATCACACGCCACCACCTTATACAAGCACACAAACACATATTTTAACAACACACACACTACACACACATTTATACACACGCACACACATCACACGATCAACACACCACACACACGCCACACACAACACCACACACACACACACACACACACACACACACACACACCACCACCACCCCACACACACACACACACACACACACACACACACACACACGCACCTTCAAAAGGGAATAAAGAGACAGGTGGTTGGACTTCGGTTAGCCGTAGAATGTGACTTTCATATAAGTCTGCTCTATTCCGATCATCGTGAGTATGATCATTGATGGACTGATGAGTGTGAGAGAACTGGACGGGCTTCAGTGGCGGCCGGTGACGAGGAAGCCTTTAGACAGCCTGAACTACCTGCAGTGTACGGCAGCCTTCGGGCAGAGAACAAGGAGTTTCCGTTTCAGTGGTCGGCAAGAAGAACGAAACACAATTTCAGAGAAAAGACAGATCAAGCTTTGAGGCCTTGCTGAGAAACGACTAGTACGCTTAAGACCCATTGCCTTTTTTAGCCTCCTTTTCTGTAACATCCCTAGGTTTTATTCACATTTCTCCTCTTCTTCTTTTTTCCTCTCCCCCCCCCCCCCCCCCCCCCCCCTTTTTTTAAATTTTTATTTTATTTATTTATTTGTTTTTGTTTTTGTTTTTTGAGGATGTACCTCTGGTGGAGTTTATGCACCTTCTATTTACACGCATGCTATGTGCGAGTTACCGTAGGCGACTCAGGTCTTTGTTGTTGTATTTGTGTTACGTATTTCGAGCGCTAATTAACTCCCTTGTGTGTTGCCGGATTCTGCGCGAGCGCTCTGGACCTCGTTCTGTTTCAGATTTTTTTATGCGTATCACCAGTTGTGGAATGTTGCCCAGACCACTGGGATTCACACAGTTTCAAAAAGAAAAAAAAAGAAGACTTGTGATCCTGCCTACTAATATTCTCTCTTTAAAACAAAAACAAACAAACAAATAAAAAATAAATAAAAAAACAGCACCTATTAGTCACTGATGTTTTCATGAATGTCTGCTTTTCGCGTAGTTAGGAAGAAAGTCATATTATCAAGCAGGTTTATCATTTGATCTGGTCGTCGCTACGTAAAATAATCCGTCAACTTGTGCGTGTGTGTGTGTGTGTGTGTGTGTGTGTGTGTGTGTGTGTGTGTGTGTGTGTGTGTGTGTGTGTGTGTGTGTGTGTGTGTGTGTGTGTGTGTGTGTGTGTGTGTGTGTGTGTGTGTGTGTGTGTGTCTGTCTGTCTGTCTGTCTGTCTGTCTGTCTGTCTAACTGTCTGTGTGCAAAACTGTTCTTTCGGATTTCTGTATGTAAAACTAGTTGCAGTATCCTATGGTTTAGCCTTGAAGTACAACAAAACAAAACTTCAACATCCGTGTTTATGTCACCTGGTGTGTACAGAGCGTGTCCGCCTGTCAAACAACCTAATCGTTTTCCATTGTGATCTTCTAGTTGTCCCTGGAACCCGATCCCCACCCTGTTAACCCGCACTGTCCGCCCGTTCCAGTTAATTCCAATCACATCATCGGGCACCCACCGGTCATCAGAATGCCTCAGTCGTTGACAGGGATGACTCCGCCAAAGTCGGATCGCTTCGACCTCCCGGTCTCAATCAGTTCCAGTAATCCCCAGTCCCCCAGCTAAGGCGAGTCAAGCTCGATCAATCTCTACCCAGACCCTATCAAAAATCGACTATAGGAATCCCTTCAGAGAGATTGGGGCAGTGGCAGGGTGTCCAAAGACAAACAGAAGAAGGCAACGACCGAAAGAACTGCGCTGTTGCTTGATCCTTGCAAGTGGAACAGAGCCGGTACGATGGCTCGATTCCCTGGCGTGTGGTGTTGGCCTGAAGGTTGCCGTGTGCGGCAGGCAGGCTACATGCGTGTAGGCCGCTCTGAAGGGATAACTTGGTGATCTGAGCATTGATCCTCAGTTGAGTGATAGGGATTGACTTCACTGCCTAGGATGAAGTGTTGTTTTATCGAGCCGTGGTGACGGATTAGGGCTAGGGTTAGATTTCCACGTGTGTGTGTGTGTGTGTGTGTGTGTGTGTGTGTGTGTGTGTGTGTGTGTGTGTGTGTGTGTGTGTGTGTGTGTGTGTGTGTGTGTGTGTGTGTGTGGTGTGTGTGTGTGTGTGTGTGTGTGTGTGTGTGTGTGTGTGTGGTGTGTGTGGTGTGTGTGTGTGTGTGTGTGTGTGTGTGTGTGTGTGTGTGTGTGTGTGTGTGTGTGTGTGTGTGTGTGTGTGTGTGTGTGTGTGTGTGTGTGTGTGTGTTGAGAAAGAGAGAGGACAGAGAGAGAGAACGGAAGTAGTTTTTAT
>JABMCL010003822.1:0-77500 GCA_018857735.1 Alviniconcha marisindica | reverse complement strand
GTGTCGGCAATAACTTTGAAACAGGAAGAAACGCGTGTCGAGAATAAAACTGAAGAAAAACACACACAAAACGCGTGTCTTCAATAAACGTGAAAAAGGAAGGGGAAAAAACGAGTGTCCGGAAGAAAATGAAAAAGAAAGAAACACGTGTCGACAATAAATCTTGAAAAGAAGAAATGCGTACTGGCAATAAATCTAAGAAACAAAAGAAACACGTGTCGGGAATAAAACTAAAAGAAAGAAACGTGTGTCGGCAATAAAGCTAGAAAGGGAAGAAAGTAAGAGAAAGAAACGCGTGTCGGCAATAAAGTTACTAGGGAAGAAAGTAAAAGAAAGAAACGCGTGTCGGCAATAAAGCTAAAAAGAGAAGAAAGTAAACGCTGGTCTCACTCACCTTCATGAAGTCCGCTGTGAGACCTGGTGTTGGGTAAATCTGAGCTGTTGAGGATCCAAAACAAGTTCATATTCACAGGTCCAACGGGTTTACAAGTTTCGTATAAAGTCAATGGGGCATTTTAAAATGTCGGTTTTATGGTGGTTGTGGTGGTGGTATGTGTGTGTGTGTGTGTGTGTGTGTGTGTGTGTGTGTGTGTGTGTGTGTGTGTGTGTGTGTGTAAATTATAGTATGCTTCTTGTTTATGTATTCGGCAGTGTTTTATTTGTTGTTTTTTGTTTGTTTTTCCAGGTCAGTTATGTTATGAAATAAAGACGTGCAGCCCAAACCACGTTTCCTGTTTTTATTTTGGTGTGTGTGTGTGTGTGTGTGTGTGTGTGTGTGTGTGTGTGTGTGTGTGTGTGTGTGTGTGTGTGTGTGTGTGTGTGTGTGTGTGTGTGTGTGTGTGTGTGTGTGTGTGTGCGTGCGTGCATGTGTGCGCGTGCGTGCGTGCACGTGTGCGTGTGCGCGTGTGTGTGCGCGCGTGCGTACGTGCGTGCGCGTGCGTGCGTG
This sequence comes from Alviniconcha marisindica, assembly GCA_018857735.1. Taxonomy (NCBI): domain Eukaryota; kingdom Metazoa; phylum Mollusca; class Gastropoda; family Provannidae; genus Alviniconcha; species Alviniconcha marisindica. Next base: position 76,554 of record JABMCL010003822.1, on the reverse strand, counting down.
CGTGCGTGTGTGTGCATGTATGTGTGTATGTGTGCGTGTGTGTGTGTGTGTGTGCGTGTGTGTGTGTGTGTGTGTTCTTTTGCTTTGTTTATTGCTCGTTTTTATTATTATTATTAGTAGTGGTATTATTATTATTATTATTATTATTATTGTTTTATTGTTGTTTATCTTTGTTCCATTCTCTGTTGGTTGGTTTCTCCCTCTTTTTAATCTCCTTTTCGTTGAAAGTCAAAGTTTGGAAGGAAACAATAGGGAAATGTCTGAAAGACTGGTGGAAAGCATAATTATAGGCTTTTCCGTGAGCGTAGAAGACATCGCGAACTGGTCTGAACTGGAGAAAGAGTTCAAGAGCTGTGTGAGAGTCGAGGTGGCCGTCCTGGGCTTTCCGTCCTAATGAGTCTTACGGTTTCTGTGGACGTAAGGTAACATTGAACCGTGCTTCGGCATTGGTCACAGTTTGTCCCTAATATGTCAACCGACATCCGAGGACATGAAGCCGTACTTCACATCACACACACTGCACTGGAGAAAAGTTCGAGTAAGTCGGTGTCAGACCAGTAAAAAAAAAAAAAAAAAAAAAAAAAACGCCCTAGGGGACAATCATACATGTCAACTTCATAATGCGACCTCAGTCGCCCCAGTCTTTCTGTCACTTCCGTAGTAGTCGAGGCGGGGAACGTGGGAAAGCTCGCTGGGTAGATCGCGCGACATCGAGATGGGACGAGCATTCCGAGGGAGGTAAGCGCCAGATGGAATTTATATTGCCGCTTCGCTCGTATTGGCTTATCAAGGGACATTCTAATAGAGCATCGTCTGCCGCTCACGTCGCCAGCTCACCGCCAACAACTGCGATACGACGAGGGCGACGAGAAACGCTGGTAGGAATGCATCGGCCGTGTGCAGTTTGGGGACTCCGTCCGACCTCCCGACGCCATGTTGCCTTCGTGCGTCAGCTGCTGGGTGCCCGGATGTGGCGTTGTCGGTTTCAGCGCGTGCGCGATGTTCCTGTTCCAGTTTGGGTTGCAATCAGAAAGCACGCCGTTCCAGTTTTTACGGAGTTGTAATCAGTCACAAGCGCGGAAAGGGTCTTTGGTGTCGTATTCTCAGTACAGAGGATTTGCTTTGTTGTTGTTGTTGTTGTTGTTGTTGTGTTTGTTTGTTTGTTTGTTTGTTTGTTTGTTTGTGTGTTGTTGTTGTTGTTGTTGTTGTTGTTGTTGTTGTTGTTGTTGTGTGTGTGTGTGTGTGTGTGTGTGTGTGTGTGTGTGTGTGTGTGTGTGTGTGTGTGTGTGTGTGTGTGTGTGTGTGTGTGTTATTTTCTTAACCATCCTGATCTTACATTTGAACTGCTCTGCCATTTGAGCGAGAACTCTGCCGCGTTGAAGCACTTTCGATAGTAACAGCAGACGCACGTATATCTGACAAGAAAACGGCGTATCCAGTCTAACCGAGGTGCTCAAAGCGCCAGGTTTCAAGTTCAGACTGTCGTAGAATTAAATGTCTGCCCGTACAGCTTTTCGTGAAATTTCACTCTTCCACATTGTCTTTCTTTTTTCACCCTTTTTAAAACCTTCGGTAATCCGACTGTTTGATGATTACTTCACAGGACTCTGTGTGCTTAATTCCATCGCAATGACATCTTACGACATGGACCCTTTCAGTGTGAACCCGTATGTCAGTAAGTGTGGAAAGTAAGCAGCCGTGAGTCATCGGGGAGGATCATAACTGGGATAGAATAAGTCCAACCATAAAAATTGTTTTCCTGAGAATTGTTGCTTTATGTGACTGTTTGCTTACTTGTTTGTTCGTTTAGCGTTGTTGCTGTTTTAATTTGTTGTTCTTTGGAATTGTTTCGTAGAGGGTTTTTGTTCTTGCTTTTGTTTGTTTTTGTTTTATATTTTGTTTTTGTTTGTTTATTTTTGTTTGTTTTTTCGTTTTTGCAAATACATGCTGAATATGTAGGGGGCGAGGGCGACCGCTGTATAAAAGTAAAAAATATGAAAGTGTGTGTGTGTGTGTGTGTGTGTGTGTGTGTGCGTGTCGTGTGTGTGTGTGTGTGTGTGTGTGTGGTGTGTGTGTGTGTGTGTGTGTGTGTAGGGACAAAAATCTCCCTGATGACTAACACAGAAACACTCAATACAGCAAAATAATTTTGGCAAAATAAAATATGAATTATAGGAACCATTACTGTCCAATACTTCGCAACCTACAAATAGAGCTAAAATCAAGCAAGTGTGAATCTAAATTCTCTGGAGAGAGGCGGAGAGAGAGAAATGGGAATCTTCAGATGACTTGACTTTAAAAACAAATTATCTCTCCAGAACAAAATGTCGGGTCCTTTTTGTTTGTTTTTTGTTTTATTTTTGTTTTTTGTTGCTTTTTGTTTTTGTTTTTGTTTGTTTTTTGCTGTTGTTGCTTTTGTTTTGATTTTGTTTTTTTGTTGTTTGTTATTTTTTATTTGTTATTTTGGTGTGTTTTTTAAATTTGTTTGTTTTGTTGATTTCCTTTTTTCATTAAAAGAGAGAGAGAGAGAGAGAGAGAGAGAGAGAGAGAGAGAGAGAGAGAGAGAGAGAGAGAGAGAGAGAGAAACCTGGTTGCATAGTCTAAATTAATTGTCAACATAAGAAGCACTAAACCGTTAGTTCATACGGCTACCGATTTCAAAGTATAATCATTCTGGATGCGGCGGCGAATAGCGTCAGTAATTATAGACTTATCTGCCACCCCACCTCCCCCCCCCCCCCCCACCCCCCCCCCCCCCCCCCCCCCCCCCCCCCCCCCACCCCCACCCCCACCTCCTCGGATCTAGGTTTCTCGACATAAAACAAATTTAATTACAACAACCATTCAACCACAATAGTTTGGCAATCACCATCATCATCATCATCATCATCATCATCATCACCATCATCATCATCATCGTCATTTTATTGGTTATCAGTATTATTAGTAGTAGTGGTAGTATCATGTTCTTCTTATTCTTGTTGGAGGTTGTGGTGGTCGTGGTCCTTCTTCCGTCGTTGCTGCTGCTGCATCTGTTTGTTTGTTGTTGTTGTTGTTGTTGTTGTGTTTGTGTTGTGTGTGTGTGTGTGTGTGTGTGTGTGTGTGTGTGTGTGTGTGTGTGTGTGTGTGTGTGTGTGTGGTTGTTGATATTGTGGTGGTGGTGGTGCTTTTCGTTTTCTTTGGTTTTTGTTGTTGATTTTTTTTCTCTCTTTTTTTTCTGACATAAATATTTTCAGACAATTACTTCACGAAATATTCAGTGCAAAATCAAAACACAAGTAAACGTAAACTCATTGTCACCACACAGGCTATCTCCATAATGTCGCCTATTAGTCGTAATATTTTTGGCATAATTATCCAATGCAAAAACACAAGTAAAGGTACAGTTCATTGTCATGATACTCAATGTCTGCATATTTTCGCTTATTAATACTTCTTCCATGGAACTAAAAAAAATTGAAGCCTGTTTTATATTCCCCGGGCCCACACGGAAACCTGCGCTAGCCACATCTAAAGCAAGAAAAAGGTGGAGAGAAGATCTGGACAAAAATGAAGTTAAACTGACCGGGCAAAAGCATAATGTGGTGTCAAAGCCTCAAACCTACAATTTGCAGAGCTCTACAAAATAATATTCGTCGCTTAAAACCGGGAGGTGGTTTCGTCGCTGCAAATTAAAAAAAAAAAATCACTGCAAAACTGCCTCCAATTTGTGACGCTGTAAACCTGAAGTTGTCCCTTCAGGTGGCACGTTTGAATCCGCAAACGGGCATTTTTCAGCGACCAAACCTCTTTACAGCTGTAAACCTAAAGTTGTCCATGCAGAGGGCACGTTTGCAGCCGCAAACGGGAATTTTCTAGCGACCAAACTTCTTTACAGTTATAAACCTAAAGTTGTCCATGCAGAGGGCACGTTTGCAGTCGCAAACGGGCATTTTTTTTCCACCAAACTTTGCAGCTGCTGCTCTGGAATTGCGGCAGCGATAGCCAATCATACGGCACAAAACTGAGTGGCCCTAATTGGTTTGTTGGTGGAAACAGCCACATGCTCTCGTCGAAACAGCGGCCCCGTTAGCCGACAAAGCGATCATTTGACTCACACAAAAGTATGGAAATTTAAAGTTTTTGCCTCTCGCCTCTACAGACAAAAAGCGATGTTGCACACTTCGTTTTTGTCTGGTTGGCGTCAAATGGTTTGATTAAACAGGTTTCAGTTGCGAATGTTTTGGTGTAATGGGAATGTTTGGCGCACAAGAATCGGACTTCGGTATTGTACAAATGTGTTAGCTTCTCAGGGTAAGAACATTCTTATGGGAATAAAACGAAAAGTGGATGTCAAATAAATTCTCGTTGTTGGGCGTGACTTCAGCAGATTTTTTTTTCTCTCAAGTTATTGTTTGTTGCGGTCGGAATATGTGATCCACACTGGTATTATAATGTGTGTAAATAAATGAAGATTGTGCGCGTGCGTGCGTACGTGCGTGCCTGTGAGTCTGCGTGCGTGCGTGCGTGCTTGAGTACGTACCGCATGCTGCATGTGAGTGTGTGTGTGTGTGCGCGTGCATGAGTACGTGCGTGTGTTCGTGCGTTCGTGTGTGTGTGTGTGTGTGTGTAGAGGGCTGTGTTTGTCAGTGAGTGAGTCTATGTGTGTGTGTGGGGGGGTGGGGGGGGGGTAGGGTGGTTGTGACAAGAATTATATATATATATATATATATATATATAGAGAGAGAGAGAGAGAGAGAGAGAGAGGAGGAGAGAGAGAGAGAGAGAGAGAGAGAGAGAGAGAGATTCCAAGCTGCAATGCTGTCACAAACAGCGCAATCGTACATGTAGAACGTAACGCTGTGTACTAACTTAGACACTTATAACACACGCAGGTATTCGAGTCACGAATGCTGTCTTCTGTCTGCTTGCCAACGTTGTGTTGCGCCACGTTTTGTTACCACGGCACGTTTTGTCATGTCACTAAAGTGACAAAACGTGCAGCGATGCCTGCACGTTTTGTCACTAACGAGGTAACGACAAATCGTGCAGGCATTGCACTTTTTTTTCACTTGGATATCAGCACATGTGGCATTGTGTCTGTCACTTGTGTGTGTGTGTGTGTGTGTGTGTGTGTGTGTGTGTGTGTGTGTGTGTGTGTGTGTGTAGTGTGTGTGTGTGTATGTGTGAGAGAGAGAGAAAGTCACAGAGAGAGAGAGAGAGAGATTTGACTGATTGATTGATTGATTAAACCTTATTTCTCAACGATGAAGATATTACCACAAAGACCCACTCATATATATGCCATTGCTACTGTACTACTAATACCTAAGACATTCACGTAAAATATTATGATAGAAGGACATAGACAAATACAGTATCAATAATATTAATAATAATAATAATAATAATAATAATAATAATAATAATAATAATAATAATAATAATAACACATATAAAACGAGAGAGCGACTGCAACGGAAATAAAAAAGATAGCAGTGAAAAAGAACTGGAGCGAAAAAGTCACAATTTTTTTAAAAAAAACAAATAAAACATTTTGGGTAATTTATAGAGAGAGCAGGGGAAGTGGAGGGATAAAATTAAGCTTAAGAAAACGACGATAGCAACAAAGAAAAGGAATCGGATACTAAATAAAATTAAAACTAAACACAACAACAATAATATAAACAAATTAATAGGTAAAAGATATAAAATATATATATACATAGAGAGGAGAGAGAGAGAGAGAGAGAGAGAGAGAGAGAGAGAGAGAGAGAGAGAGAGAGAGAGAGAGAGAGAGAGAGAGAGAGAGAGATGTGTGAGAAGAACGAGAGAGAGGGAGGGGGGGACAGAGACACAACGGAAGAACGAAAGACAGAAGGAGAAGAGAGAAAGGGGGGGGAGAGACAGACAGACAAACAGAACGAATGTGTGAGACAGAACGAGAGAGAGGGAGGGGAGGGAGAGAGACACAGAGAATAACGAAAGACAGAAGGAGAAGAGAGAGAGACAGAGAGACAGAGAGAGACAGATACAGAGAGACAGACAGAGAGACAGAGAGAGGGACAGAGACAGAAACAAGTCACACAGAGAGAGGGGGGAGAGACAGACAGACAGAGACAGATAGACAAAGAGAGAGAGGGAGGGAGGGAGAGCGAGAAAAAACAAACATGTTAGGCACATATTATACTACAAAATGTACAAGACGCTGCATGGAATGACCCAAAGTCAGTCCACGTTTACCTTCTGTCTCATCAAACCATACCAGCCATTCAATCAAACAAGGACATCCACAACACACAATCAAACCACATTTTCTCTCAGTCTCTATATCTATAGTCATATTTCACACAGCTCACGGAGCTACGGGCAGCAGTAGATTCGTAGTCTACTCAAAGCAATACAGGATTTCAGTTTAGCGCGGATTGAGGCGGAGATAATAAACACTACACATTCCACAACAACACACACGCGGGTGCGCGCGCGCTACCACGGACAAACGCACACACACACACACACACACACACACACACACACACACACACACACACACGCGCGCGCGCGCGCAAACACACCTGCGCGCAGGCACACACAAACAGACACCTGCGCGCGCGCACACACACAAACACGCACACACAGCAAGGGAAGGGAAAGACAGATTATAGTGTTGCTGGCGAAGGAGTGACAAAACGTGCAGCCAGTGGACCTTTCGGCACGTTTTGTCACCACGTAGTGACAAAACGTGCCGCAGTGACAAAACGTGCAGGCAGTGCATCAAAATTGATACTTTTTGACGTGCCGTAGTGACAGAACGTGCCGCAACACGTTATTCTCGTTATTTCCAGTGGGAAGTTTTCATTTCCCGTTCCACAAATCTCCCCCATGTCCCCCCAGGTCTCCCTAGCTCTGTTTCCCTTGCTTTCAGGCTCCATGAATGTCCTCCAGTTTTTTTTCTTTTCTTCTTCTTTGTTTGTTTGTTTTGTTTGTTTTAGTTGTGTGTGTGTGTGTGTGTGTGTGTGTGTGTGCGTGCGTGCGTGCGTGCGTGCGTGCGTGCGTGCGTGCGTGCGTGCGTATGTTTTTTCTTTCTTCTTCTCTTTTTTGTTTTGTTTTTGTTTTGTTTGTTTCTTTCTTTCTTTCTTTGTTTCTTTCTTTCTTTCTTTCTTTGTGTGTTTGCTTGTTTGTTTGTGTTTGTTTTTGTGTTTGTTTTTGTTTGTTTGTTTGTTTTTCCGGATCTCCCCTAGTTTAGTTTGCTGTTGTTGTTGTTGTTGTTGTTGTTGTTGTTGTTGTTGGTTGTTGTTGTTGCTAAAAACAACAACAACAAATATTAGGTTTTAAGACAGTTTGAAAAAAAAAAGGAGGCACAAACAAGCAACAGAGATAATGGGTTTTCGACGCCCAGTCAACTATGAAGGTTATATGAGGGCAATACACAAACAAGCAAATAAGTGAATATTTTAACAACAAAAAAAGCAAATAATTCAATAGCAAATAAGCAAACAGGTGAACAGTTTAACAACTAATCAGCAAATAACCGAACAGTTGAACAACAAATAAAAAAATAAGCCAACATTTTTATCAACAAACAAACAAGCCACAAAACAGCTAATAATAATAATAAACAAACCCCCTAACGCCAGCTTACCCTATGAAAAATTAAACGCATTTTTGATTGTGCTGTTCTGCACAAAAAAATAGTGTGAAGAAAAAAAATGTGGTACTAATGCCAATAAAAAAAAAAAGCGAAACAAATGCATGAAAAGTAAAAGATGAATACAATAAACAAATCAGATATCACTAGACAAATTGATTTTTATATATTTTAACGAAGAAAGAAAGAACCAAATGGGATGGGTAATTAATAAATGAATCGAGCAATATATAACACAGGTAAAAAGAAATGTAACGCCCTATCCATACAAGACGGTTATATCAGGGCATTAGTAATTAATAAATTAATGGCGGGAAAATGTAATCATTAGATAAGTAGTATTGATTAAATGGCCACACGAATTCAGACCCAACGAATTTCCGTTAAGCAGTAAAGGAAAAAGATTCATCATGGAATAGGAAAAGGAATACCGAGCAAAAGATAAAACGATATACTTTGACTGTAACCGCTAACTCCTATAATAATCTATTGCAAATAGAAACAGGAGGAGGGGGAGAATACAAACTGAAGGGAGAAAAAAATATTATATTACAAAACAAAAAAGACGAGAGCATGTAGAGAGAATGAAAGAGAGAGAGAGAGAGAGAACTCGAACTCGAAAACTTTATTTGACAAGGACTGTAGTTTAGGTTCAGTCTAAACCTGTCCAACAGAATTTTTTTTTAGTCATCTAGAGGAGAGAGAGAGAGAGAGAGAGAGAGAGAGAGAGAGAGAGAGAGAGAGAGAGAGAGAGAGAGAGAGAGAGAGAGAGAGAGAGAGAGAGAGAGAGAGAGAGAGAGAGCATCAATAAATGACTGGATGGACTTAAATTGCGGGGGGAAAACGATCATGTGACTGCGTAAGCAAACAGTGTAACATTAATCGGATAATCGATGGATTTAGTAGATAAATATATTATGAAGGAATAGATTTGTAAATAATTAAACAAAATAATAAATTAATGAACGAATGAATGAATAAGAACAGAGAAAGAAGGAACTATATAAACTTATTGTTAAAAGAGAGAGAGAGAGAGAGAGAGAGAGAGAGAGAGAGAGAAGAGAGAGAGAGAGAGAGAGAGAGAGAGAGAGAGAGAGAGAACAAAATTATTGAGTGAATACAAAATAGAATACACGGGAAAGACACGAAAGACACGAAAGACACGAAAACACAAGGGAAAGACACGAAAACAAAAACAAACAAAAAACAAAAAAGTTTGTTTTTAAACAAAGCAAACAAACAGGCAAAGACAGACATTTTCAACAGATGTAAGACTGTAAAAGTAAACAGATGAACATGCTAAATGCAGTCTTTCCCGTTCTTAATGCTAAGGATATACTTTAGATAATACGAAAAGCTTCATCCAAGAGGCTCGATTTTACGGCAAGAGTAGGCGGGTTTAACTGTGTGCAGTACAGAGGTAGATTACTGAGTCAAGGCACGCCCACTAGAACCCTCCCTCCTCCCCTATACTTAATGATAAATGACAGTGTTTCCACACGCCTTCCTTCCATTAGCGAGCCATTTGAACGGCTGGGAGGGGGTGGCACAACACAGGGGCAAACTTTTCCATCAATTGCAGATTTACACGCATTATTCTCTGCGGAGCTGCCACTCGCTTGCTGCGGAGTGAAATGACCTCGCTTCCGGCAGGACCGCAGAGAAGGGTTTGCTTGGAGAGGATGCTAACCAAACTGCATCCGTTTCATCCAGTTTGTCGCCGTGTGGGCAACATTTTTCCATTCACAAAATTGAGAGTTTCCCGCAAAAATTGTCACAAACTCGAAACTCTACATGTATACAGAGAGTGGGTGGCTAAGTGCAAGGAGAGAGAGAGAGAGGAGGAGGATCGTAGGAAGTGAGAGAGATTGTGCAATATAACACATATTTGCCCGAGGTTAACTTACAGATCAGTTTCTCAACTGATCTTTTGTACATGTCTCGGTAACATTTTTTGATTTGTACTCTTCCTTATACGGCTTCATTGTTAATCAGGGTGTTAATCAGGTTAAACACCATCCATGCAGACATTGCAGCCTAGAAGGTCTTGACTTCCCCCTTTGGCTCATCATTCACGCAAAATATTCAATAAAATTACAATAAAATATTCTACAATTCAATCAAATATGAACCTAAACGCAAAAACGTATTTCAATCAGTTTTACAATAAAACATTCGACAATTCAAAAAATAATTATGAACCTGAACGCATAAATGTATTTCGCACAACTATTACAATAAAACATTCTGCAAGTCAATAAAATATGGACCTATGCGCATAAATGTATTTCACACAAATATAACAACAAAACATTCGGCAATTCAGTCAAATGTGGACCTAAAAGCAAAAAAAAACGTATTTTCACAAACACACACACACACACACACACACACACACACACACACACACACACACACACACACACACACACACCTACCCGAGGCCCAGCAGAGAGTCTTTGCTGCATACTATACTGATAGTCAGACGAGGGGACTTTATTTTCTGCATCAGCTGTTTTGCGTCCACAGGCTGAAGAGGTCTGGCGGAAAATGAACTTAAATTAACCATGCAACAAAAGTCAAGAGTCAGAGTTCCTGACAGCAAGCAGAGAAAGATGTAGCCTTTATATATAAGTTCAAGTTCAATGTTGCTTTACGTCCACTGATACCATAAGGAATATTAGGGATAGGTTAATATATTATTATCGTTGTAAGATTTTATTAGGATACTTTTAAAATTAGTATCCACGGTAGCTTACTGTCAAAACATTTGGACATCGCTCTTTTTCTATGCTTCTCTTTCTGTGTGCAATTCTCTACCTCTAGAAGTTAAACCCCGATGAAGACCAGTTTGTTTAAATCATGCCGCTGCGAGCAAAATCTGTATCCCCTCCATCGTCTTCTGTAAATTGTGCCAATTGGCTGCTGACTTTGTTGTTGTAGTTTTGTTGTTGTTGTTGTTTGGTTGGTTGTTAGTGTGTGTGTGTGTGTGTGTGTGTGTGTGTGTGTGTGTGTGTGTGTGTGTGTGTGTGTGTGTGTGTGTGTGTGTGTGTGTGTGTGTGTGTGTGTGTGTGTGTGTGTGTGTGTGTGTGTGTGTGTGAATATATATTGCTTTTGTCACTTCACACTGGTAGTGTCTCAACTTAAATGTTATATTCTTGCTTTTCCACAGTGTGCCGGGTTTTCATTTTATACTAGAGGTTCGCGCTTTATAAGTAGTTCTTGTTATTTATTATTATTATTGTTGTTGTTGTTGTTGTTGTTGTTGTTGTTGTTGTTGTTGTTGTTATGATTATTATTATCGTCATCATCAGCATCAGCATCATTATTATTGCAGCAAGCCGCCAATTAAAGTGGAATTTTAGTTTCGAATAAACTCAACTCAGAACACAGACAAAGTGATACTGTCAAGGTTGCTTCAGTTTTTAAAGAGTGCCCTAAAAGCAGTGAGTGGGTATATTTGTCTTATTACTGGTTTTGTTTGACGGTCTGCCTATACCTTTCGAACAGGCATTAATGCCAGAAACGGTATAAAAAGAAAGCGAAAGAAACAACAACAGCGAGCTATTTCGGGTGTTTTACCAAACTTGCAAACACGAACCAGAGTAAACCGTTCTTCTACACTGTATTATCACATTATCCAGGATACAAGCCACACAAGCTTGATACATCACCGTTCTTACAGCTTCATAAAAGCGCTCCTATATTTTCAAAACTTCGCTCTTGAAAGAACATCTTGCCGGCTTTGAATCATGCTAGTTGCGCAGAAATCCCATTTTCATGTCACGTCTCCGATGCTCAGAAAAGTAGCACTTGTAGGTAAAAACTGGAGGTTCGAGCCCTCGACCAAAGCCTTTTGTTTGGGCGGTGGTCGGTCACGGAGCGAAACCGCCTTGCTTGTGGGCAAGCCGCCAAACGAATGACGGCCGCCTTCAAGGTTCATCTGGAGGAGGGATTAGAGTCCACAAGGAACGCAGTGACGCCACTGGAGTCACAAGGCCAGACGACTTGAAGTGATCTATACAAGTCTGAACACTTCAGGACAGGATAAGGCAGGCGAGTGCTTTACAGCTAAACTTAAATGGGTTTGTTGAAGTTTTCGATGGACAGGAGGTGGGTTTATGAATCTCTTTCCCGTGTATTTGAATTACTGATGATCTAACAAGGATATTTGATTTTCAGATGTATACGATTCGTATTTTCATCGTAACATGTTGTGTGCTGTTTATTTGTAGGCTACACCTGTGTGTGTGTGTGTGTGTGTGTGTGTGTGTGTGTGTGTGTGTGTGTGTGTGTCTCTCTCTCTCTCTCTCTCTCTCTCTCTCTCTCTCTCTCTCTCTCTCTCTCTCTCTCTCTCTCTCTCTCTCTCTCTAATTGTTATCCATTTTTCTCACCATGCGATTATGACACCAACCGCTGCACACAACGACAATGCAGTGATAATAATCCTTACGGTCTATGTAGACGTAAAGCAACATTGAAGCAGAAAGCAGATCATCGAAGGTCCTTGAGGATCAAAGGTGAGTGAAGATCGATCCAGAGTGTGCGTTCCTGAACTGCTCCTCGCTCTCACACGTACCCGAAGGCGGTTCTCCTTGAACAACCTGGAATCGCTGGAACCTCAAAGACCGGTAGAGAACCTGAAGGATCTTGTTTTGGTTTGGCCAAAATGGGGTGAAAGATACCGCGGTCTAATCCACCATATAGGTAGCCTCTCTGCCTCGATAAACTCGGCTCTCTCAAGGGAGATACGATATGAATTTAGGTGTATCGAAAGGGTTAGAGCTGTTGAAGGCTTCCGCTAAATCCATCGATCTTCGGATAGCAATTTGCTTATGGCGATGCTGAGCATGCTGTCCATTTCTGGGTGGTATCGTGTCTCGTGTGCAGTAGATGATAAAGGTGGGCTGGAGTAAGAATGGGAGCTAGCTGAACACGCTGTGCACTGGGAACAATAAGAATACACATAATTATATGCAACAATTCTTTCAGTTCTTTCATAAGGGGCAATAAGTCAGAGAAAAAGAGAGTACAATGCACAGACGTGCTATGAAATTGTTACAAATTTTAAGAGTGTAAATTTACATCGGCACCCCTCCCACCCCTCCCTTAAAAAAGATCTCTCCTCCCCTCCCCCTCTCTGTCTGTCTGTCTGTCTCTGTCTCTATCTCTCTCTGCTCTCTCTCTCTCCTCCTCCCCTCCCCACACACTCTCTCTTCTCTCTCTCTCTCTCTGCCAACCTGTTCGTTGTTTATATTTTCTTCTTCCTCTCCTTGTTTTAATTACATATGTGGGAAATGTTCGGGGTGCAAGTAGGGAGTGCGAGAGTCGCTCCTGGCGCTTGGAACCGGCGACAGGGCAAGGAGAAACTATTGGGCTATTCAGGCGGGGTTGTTAACTCCCTTGACTTTTGCCCGGCATCGCTTAAGTCCCTTGGCTGCTTTTACTTCCGGTGCGTACTTTCTTCACAATGGAAGGCGCTGACAGTGAATTTTTGAATTTTACACTGCCAACTTTAAAGGCATTTTTGGAGGCCCGTAGTCATAATGTGTCTGGCAATAAGCAATAACTTGTTGCTCGTGCTATAGGATGCCCCAAAATGCATTTTATCTACGAACTCGCGATCTTCTGGTCAGCAAAAAACGACGCAAAGACACTTTTAATTTCACCCTCCATCCCCTTTCCACGGTAATTTTGCAACTACAACAGTATTGGCATTTGTACTGCTTCGCGATTCTAGGTTCAACTTCCACTGTTGTACACAGCGTGAAGCAACGCCTACTCAGAAATCGGCCTGGAAGTGCGCTGCGACCTCTCGCGACTTCTTGCGCGAAAAATTACAAAGCGCATTCACTCTAGCAGACCAGCTTCGCTGAATCGCCCAATAGCGTTAGAACCACCATTCAGGTTTGAAAACACACACACACGCACAAACACACATGCACACACACACACACACACACACACACACACACACACACACACACACACACACACACACACACACACACACACACACACACACACACACACACACACACACACACACACACACACACACACAAAACACGCGCGTGCTAATTTTAACGGAACAACACAACACATGATCAAATTTTCGGGGCAAACCCCTTTTTCAAAGCAACCGACTGACAGGTAATCGATAAATGAAAAATGAAAATTGTCTACTATTTCGGTTGTTGCCTGGAAGTGTTGATAGCACGAGGACAACCGCTCCTCTCAGTGAAGTGACCAACCTCACCAAAGAACTCAATGCATGCACAGACAACATTAAAACATGGATGACGGAAAATCAGCTCAAACTGAACGACGACAAAACAGAAGCTCTTCTCTTTCCCTTTTCGTCTTCCTTAAAACCTTCTACCGTTTGCTTCCCTGACTTGATTACTCTTGGCCCTCACAACATTCCCTTCTCTGATTCTGCCAGGAACCTTGGATTCATTCTTGACTCAAAACTGTCCACGAAGAAGCACGCCATAAAAATCTGCCACACTGTTTATTTCGAGCTTAAACGCATTAGTTCAATCCGCAGGTTTCTCACTGAAGACGCAACCAAGACTCTTGTTCCTTCCTATATCTTCTCACGGCTTGACTATTGCAACTGTCTCCTCATGGGTACACCTAATTCTGTTATCCAACCTCTCCAGAAAATGCAAGACTTGTTCTCTTGGCACCCCGTCACCACCACTCAACACCTCTCCTGGAAAAACTGCACTGAGTTCCCATTTCAGAACGTATTCAGTATAAAGTCGCTTGTATGTGTTTCAGTGCTATACGTGATTCTGGTCCTGCTTACCTCTCTGAACTGCTGCATGTCTACACTCCGTCTCGTACATTACGCTCTTCTTCTGACACCCGCATGCTGGAAATCCAACAATACAAACGCAAGACGACATAAAAACATGGATGACGGAAAATCAGCTCAGGCTTTCGCACATTCTTTTGCTTTGGACCACACATTTGGAATTCACTCCCCCCAAGACCTTAGACACTGCTCAACCCTGTCATCTTTTAAAGCCAAACTGAAAACCTTCCTCTTCTCACAGTATTTCCATCCTAACTAATATCAGTACTCAGTCTCTGCTACAGTCAATGTGTGTGTGTTTGTGTGTGTGTGTGCGTGCGTGCGTGCGTGCGTGCGTGCGTGCGTGCGTGCGTGCGTGCGTGCGTGCGTGTGTGTGTGTGTGTGTGTGTGTGTGTGTGTGTGTTTGTAGTGTTGTTTTTTGTTTTTTATAACACCATATGTAAATTGTTTTGATAGGACTATGCTCTACATGTGTAGAGAATATCATACTTAGGTTAATATGTATCATGTGAGCGCTCAGGGCGTTGATGAGCGCATGGTAAATGTACATTATTATTATGTGGTATACCTGTTTGCACGTCATCCTCGTGCTAGCATTCTTCAACACTTCTGGACACGCTAGCACCAACAACCAAACAGGATAAGTAGGCAATTTTCATTTATCATCGGTTACCTTTCAGCCTGTTGTTTGAAAAAGGGGGGTTCGCTCCGAAAATGTGCACATGTTTTGTGTTTGTCCCATTAAAATAATAATAATAATAATAAATAATTCTTATAAAGCGCTATTCTTTAACCAGAGTTAAACTCACTGCGCTGTACAAACATCTTATCACAAAAACTACATTAGCATACATTTCAGCAAACAGAACCTTAATTATTGTAGCTTAAATTACCATTATCGCGTTATTTTCAACTTTATTTTTAACTTTTGTTTGACTATAATTTTATTTCGTTTTTTGTTCTTTCCGTTGTCCCTGCCACTTAGTTCACTCTTTCAAACAGCCGCCAGAAAATTCGTTTATTTGTTGATTCGTTATCCGATTGATTGATTGATTGATTGATTCATTCATTCATTCATTCATTCACAACTATCTTCTCTTGTTAATCTATAAAATAATATTTACATGCTGAGATGATAGGAATATTTCCTGTCGTATTGTCTTTACTGACAAATGTTGTTGTTGCAGTTGAATCGTTGATGGTGCTGTTGTCGTCGTGGAGGCTAAGGCGGAGGAGGCGGCGTAGAATAACGACGATGATGATAACAGTGACTGACAACACGTACCGATTCCCTGGTAAAGTTGCGCCCCTTTCTCCGGCAGGCAGCCTAAGGTAAACATGGTGCTTAACGTCCACAGAAACCATAAGGCTTATTAGGGACGGGGAGAAGGTGGGGGAAGGATGTGTGGATGTGGGGGGAGAGGGAGATTATATACCTTTCGCTACACTGTCACCACCAGAATGACTCCTGCATTAAGATGGGCAGCGATGACAGCCATTTTAATGTTTCATAACTGTGAGGGACAAAGTCACAAGGCAATGTCCACAGACCACAACTTTTGAAGAGAAAAGAGAGCCGAAGCGGATTCGAACCGAAGTCCATCTGCTTACCAGCCTAACGCCTTACCGCTAGGCCAAACCGGCTCACCGGTGCAGGCAGCCTCGACAGCAGAACGTTCTTATTGCCCCCTCTCAAGACCTGTTGCTTTCTTCCGACACAAAGCTTCGTTCCAACAACTTACGCTTGTTTCTTCTGCCGGCTCTGATAGTGCAATTGAAAGTTTGGAAAATTACGTCACAAAGTGCTCTGGGGGGGCTGACGCATGTCCCAACTCCGTGTGAAGGGGAGAGCATCTGGACGTGTTTTGCTGGTTTTGTTAGTGAGGAGTTTAGTGTGAACGTAATTGGTTGGTTGCTGGTGTTGGTGTTAGCCCCGTGACGTCTGACACCTGACAGGCCGGTGTGTGTGTGTGTGTGTGTGTGTGTGTGTGTGTGTGTGTGTGTGTGTGTGTGTGTGTGTGTGTGTGTGTGTGTGTGTGTGTGTGTGTGTGTGTGTTGTCAATGAGGGTGAGAGAACGCACACCACTTATTTTACGTGGACACCTGAGTTGTGAGAAGTTTGATACGCGCTGTACACACTGGAAGTATTGTCAGAGCTCAGGAGCTGTGTGAAAGTCGAGGTGGACGTCCTGGGCTCTCGTCCCAAATAAGCCTACGGTTTCTGTGGACGTAAAGCAACACCTCAACGGAGGTCTTGTTGGTGAGCTGACTTGGCGTTTGGCTGGTAGGCAGAAGGATTTCGTTTCGACTCCTCTTCGGCTCTCCTCTCTCTTCAGAAGTTGTGCTCTGTGGATACTGTCTGGTGACTTTGTCCTTCACAATTAATGAAACATTAAAATGGCCCTCAACACTGTCCATTTAATGCAGGAGTCATTCTGGTGGTGACAGAGTAGAGTTCCCCCCCACCCACCCCCCACAACCCACCTCCCCCATCACCCACCCACCCCACCCCCCACACCCCCTCCTGTGATCTCGATCGGTAACCGCCAGTACCTCTTCGGAGTCAACTCAGCGTTAATTAAACAAATGTTTTGACCAAACGAGGTTTTGTTACTGGCAGGCGCTGTGGTGACTGCAGACTGCAGAGGAGAGTTGTACCGTAACTGGTCAAATTTTGTTGTATTTTTTTCCTTATTATGTTGTTGTCGACCTTCTTCCCTTCTTCCCTTCCCTCCTGCGACCGAACTTACATATAATCACAGTCCTGTTGCGACGTTTGTCGTCTTCTGTGGTGGTCGGAGTGCCAAGTAAAATGAAGTTCCAAACCAAATGTGGCTGTACTATCCGGGGCAGTTTAAAGTTTAAGACTAAACTTATACATACGCATTAGTGGAACAGAATAATTATTTTAAAAAAACATGGTACATGGAATGATCTTTTGCTGAGGTAGTAGGGTATGTGATTGCACACACACACGCACACACGCACGCACGCACCCACCCCTCCACCCTACAAACACACATACACGCACGAGGACCATGCTTTCAAAATAGCCTGGTTTTTTTCCCCGTAGTTCCGGGGCTTTTCAAAGCAGAATTAAACATGCAGTTTCAAACGTCGCAATGCGTTTCAAAATAACGTTTTTATCCTGATTTCTGCCGGAAGTAGAAGTAAAAGGGGCCGGCATATCTACATTTAGTTTACAATCTTTCGTGCAAATCATATACCTTGAGATATTACTAATGAATATCTGCCGCCATCAATTTCGGTCAGGCCACATGCATCAGAATAACATGAATCAAATTAACTATGCAGATGAATATCATAACATCTACTAAAATGTGTGTGTGTGTGTGTGTGTGTGTGTGTGTGTGTGTGTGTGTGTGTGGTGTGTGTGTGTGTGTGTGTGTGTGTGTGTGTGTGTGTGTGTGTGTGTGTGTGTGTGTGTGTGTGTGTGCATGTGCATGAGCATGTGTGTGTGTGTGTGTGTGTGTTTGTTCCACACGTATAACTATAAACGTACGCTAGCTATGGGATATGCCTACAAATGTTGGATATAATTATTTAAAGGTAAAGTGCATTACAAACGCTTTGTTGTAGTAGTAGTAGTAGTAGCAGCAGCAGCAGAGCAGCAGCAGCAGCAGCAGCAGCAGTAGTAGTAGTAGTAGTAGTAGTAGTTATTCTTCTGCTTACTATATTACCATTATCATTATAATAGTCATGTTGTCTGGATGTGCGCCGGTTGAACACCTGAGTAAACTACGAGGAAGTCCTAACACTCCATCCCTCTCACGTTCCGATTACCTCGGGCCTCTTGAACAGACCCCATTATCTGCGAACCCCCTGCAGTCCCTCTCCGCCCCGTGCTGCAGGGACAGGCCGGCAGTAAGAAAACGTGGTGCTTTACCTCAGTCAGGGTCCAGGCGAGATCAAGAGGAGGGAGGTGGTGTTGGACCCTCAAAGTAGCCCAGAAGAGATCAAGAGCAGGGAGGTGGTGTTGGACCCTCAAAGTAGCCCAGAAGAGATCAAGAGCAGGGAGGTGTGCTGGACCCTCAAAGTAGCCCAGAAGAGATCAAGAGCAGGGAGGTGGTGTGGACCCTCAAAGTAGCCCAGAAGAGATCAAGAGCAGGGAGGTGGTGCTGGACCCTCAAGGTAGCCCAGAAGAGATCAAGAGCAGGGAGGTGGTGCTGGACCCTCAAGTATCCCAGAAGAGATCAAGGAGGAGGTGGTGCTGGACCCTCAAAGTAGCCCAGAAGAGATCAAGAGAGGGAGGTGGTGCTGGACCCTCAAAGTAGCCCAGAAGAGATCAAGAGCAGGAGGTGGTGCTGGACCCTCAAAGTAGCCCAGAAGAGATCAAGAGCAGGGAGGTGGTGTTGGACCCTCAAAGTAGCCCAGAAGAGATCAAGAGCAGGGAGGTGGTGCTGGACCCTCAAGTAGCCCAGAAGAGATCAAGAGCAGGGAGGTGGTGCTGGACCCTCAGAGTATCCCAGAAGAGATCAAATGGAGGGAGGTGGTGCTGGACCCTCAAAGTAGCCCAGAAGAGATCAAGAGCAGGGAGGTGGTGCTGGACCCTCAAAGTAGCCCAGAAGAGATCAAGAGCAGGGAGGTGGTGCTGGACCCTCAAATTAGCCCAGAAGAGATCAAGAGCAGGGAGGTGGTGCTGGACCCTCAAGTTAGCCCAGAAGAGATCAAGAGCAGGGAGGTGGTGCTGGACCCTCAAATAGCCCAGAAGAGATCAAGAGCAGGGAGGTGGTGCTGGACCCTCAAGTTAGCCCAGAAGAGATCAAGAGCAGGGAGGTGGTGCTGGACCCTCAAGTTAGCCCAGAAGAGATCAAGAGCAGGGAGGTGGAGCTTGGCTTGAAGGTTGGACTTCTTTTGCTTCAGTTGTTCCCCAACGGCGGAGCTACGGACATTATCCTTGTGGCTGTTCCGCATAGCAGATGGGACAGCTATTGCGTGGTACTGTAGTTGCTGCACGATGCTGACCGGACACTGCCTTGACAGTTTGTTGTTCTGGCGGCGGTCCACGACACCCTTGGTCTTCCGGGTTGGCGCCTGTCTCGAGTGTTCACTCTTTCCCCTTGCCCCCTTGTCCCCGTCCCTAATAGGCCTTCTCGCCTCTGTGAACCTTAAGCAAAATTATTCCCTCTCTCCACAGAAGCCATAAGGCTATTAGGGACGGGGAGATGGGGGCGAGGGGGTGAGGCGGGGTATTGAGGTGGGGGAAGAGAGAGGGAGATTATATACCTTTCGCTACACTGTCACTACCAGAATGACTCCTGCATTAAAATGAATGAATGAATGAATGAATGAATGAAAATGTATATATATATCGCACACACAAAAAAAACTTCCACACAAAACATTGCGTGTTCACAGCGCCAGATACACAATGCATACAAGCAATCTCTCGCAAGCTAAAAACTGCCAAAGGACACTCATACCAATAAAGTAAAACAAAGATGGGCAGCGATGGAGCCATTTTAATGTTTCATTAATTGTGAGGGGAAAGTAATAAGACAGCGTCAACAAACCACCACCTTTTTGAAGAGAAAGGAGAGCCGAAGCAGATTCGAACCAAGGTCCCTCTGCTTACCAGCCTAACGCCTTACCGCTTGGCCAAACTGGCTCACCGGGCCGGCAGGGATGAAGACACACACGTTTATCCAGCATCGTCTCCCTGACAGCGCTGTATGGGTCCCGGTGTCGTCACCATTGCGTCACACGTCACAAAACACTGCTCGGGTGGGAGCAGCCTTTTAATCGCATCCCGCCCTCAGGCCTGATAACGCCGCATCAACAACTGTGTCCTTCCGCCGTTGCTGGTTCCCGCCACTATGCACTACTTGATATCAGCCCGGGGAAGACGCTGATCGGTTTCGGGGAAGTGTGATCTGGACTGGGAAGATTGGAAATCTGGCTGCCCGTGTTACGACGGAAAGAAAGTTTTAATGTGAGTGTGTATATAGATATAGATATCCCCGCCTCTTACCCCCCCCCCCCCTTCCCCTCTCGCTCCCCCACCACCCCGCTTCGTCCGCCCCCCCCCCCTCCACCTTCTGCTACGCTTCCCAACCTCCACCCACACATCCTCTACAGACCCTTCCGCCCTCTCGTTCCACACGTAGCTCCAATCATAGGGGGCTGTTGTTTTCCTGTTCGTTAGTTTGTTATACATTTTGACAATAAGGGCACACTTAGAGGGGGGAAGGATTTATTTTTATTTATTTTTTCAGACTCCCAGCATGAACTTTTTAACAAACACTTTACGATGCTTGTCTATGTGTCTTATATTGTACTGTTGTATGATGTTCAAATGAAAGAAAGCAACAACAACAAAAATCAATGTGATGATAATTTCAGCTTAATTCTTTCAGTATTTAACCGTTTTCTTTTTTATAATTTGTTTGTTTGTTTTTGTTGGTAGAGTTCTTCTTCTTCTTCTTCTTCTTCTTTTCTCTCTCGTTTGCCTTGCCTTTTGACTGAATGAAAGTACACACACAGCCATAAACACGGACGGTCTGTTCAGGTCATCTGCTATAATTTTTATCAACCACAAAGGACTCTCTACTCTCCTATCAACCCACCTCGCATCAGTTCCAAATGCAGATTAAGATCATGTCCAGGGAGAGCACATTTATTGACATTAGAGGCTTCATGATCCCGTGCACTTGCTGTTCAGAGCAAAATTCAGATGGGAAAAAAAGCCACAGTGCGCCTGCTGATGTCCATTGCTCTTGCTGAGCCAGGCATTCTCAGACCTCACTGTTGTTTCCACGAGGACGGGAGCCAAGTTGTCATCGTCCTTCCTGCTCCACAGTCCGTCTCCTGTCTGCTGCAGCAATCCCGAGGGGAAAGTTCATTGACTGTCATTTTTATCGCCCTTCCATGGGGAACCACGGACGGGGAAATAAAAATCCGGTTTACTGAGAATGGAGAGCTGTCAAAGGTTCTCCTTTTTTATCCTGAATTAAACAGGTAAGCATATATATTGGGGAGCGGGGATAGCTCGGTGGTTAGAGCGCCGGACTCGTGATCGAAAGGTCGCGGGTTCGACTCCTGCTGGAGCGGCGGGAGAATTTTCTTCTCCAGGGTCAACTTTCTGTGCTGACTCATTTCGGTATCCGTTCCACCCCCGTGTTACCGCAGTAGCACGTAAAAGACCCCGGTCATTCTGCCAAAAGCGCAGGTGGCAGGTTACAGCTAAACACGCATACTCCTTACGTATGTGGCTTTGCATGAAGTGACATGGTGCATGGTTGTATGGTGTACACAGAACGCGCCGAGATGGCAGCAGTTTCTTGTGGCACCAGCCATGCCAGCGCTGTAAGTACACCACTTCGGTGGATATTCAAAAAACGCGCTATAAAAAAGCTGTTCACTCATGTAGAATCACATGCGAGCGCAGTGAGTCTGCTCGAGAGCGGAGAATAGCACTATATAAAAGCGATCAATAATAATATATAGCTTTTACGCTTCAAACGTAAAATGGAGGTTTTCAAAACAGTCACAGTCTTCTGCTTTAACTGATATAATTATGTAAATACATTTGTTTTAACATAAAAAGCGGGTTATGTGTATCTGTCTCATTTGGGCGACAGGAAGCCTACGACTGAATAGACCACACGGGGTGGCAGGTGGGAGGTGGGAGGTGGGTCTTGTCGAGCAAACGTCTAAGACAAAATAGACTATCTGCAGGGAGGCTGTCGAGCAGGACACGAAGACTAAACCGACTGTCCGTGAGGAGTATGGGCTATTGGAGACCAGTACGGTCTCTCTTTTTCAGATGCTGTGGCCTCAGTGCAGTCTGTTGGGAGTGAGGTAAACCAGGACAGTCTTTCCTTCCGTGGCCTGTGCACGTTGCCTTAAGACTGAGGTGAACCTGGGCTGTCCGTAGTCAACATGTTCCTTGTTTCTGAAGTGCCTTGGCCTTGACGCTGTCTGTTGGCACCAATACAGTTTGTTAAAAAATGTTGAACTAAACTAAAACAGTGCAGGTAGGGCAGAAAGCGATAAACAAAACAAAGTACAGGAATACGCCACAACCCCTTAAAGTTCCTTAAAAGTAAAATGGCTGGGTCATTGACCACCTAAATGCAGTCATCGTCCCAACATAAAACTAAATACCTTTCACATTTGTCCATTGGGAGATTAAAGAATGGAAAAAAGCATACATATTTTTTCATTACTTTTGACACCTGCCACGAAGCTCGTTATAAAAATGTGTATTGGTTCTTCTGTTTTTTAAGGTAGTGAACTGTCATCTTCGTCGCACTGATATAAAGGTTTAAAAAAAAAAAGGGTAAAAAGGGAAGGGGGGGGTAAACTCTAAGCTGTCACTGTTTGATAACCGCAAGACTACTCGCTGTTAGGTTTCGTTTCTTTAATTGGCATTGTATGTCCTGCTCCCCATTTTGTGCAGGTTCTGACAAGGTGAAGTTCAGTTTATCAACAGCCCGCGACATAACGACTCTCGGGCTTCAGCCGGGTCCAGAAACAAGTATCCAAACTTTCAGCGGCTAACACGATTTCGATGTCCACGCTTCAACCTCAACGTCAGCTCTCCATACCCTGAAGAAGCCCCCGGTCGCACAAGACAAACATCAAAGGTATGATATCGGAGGGGAAAATGTCAAGTTGGAATCCTCTCCACAAAACTCGTGTTAGCTTCGGCTCACCATACTAGTGATGGGAAGAGCGAGGGCGTCGTGGTGTTTGTGGAATGTCTGACGGGGACGATGGGAGAGACACATGCTACTCACTCTCTTCACTTTCTTGTCTCCTTGTTTCAAGTGCTGCCAGTGTATGGGTGCCCGTTTGTGACATTTCTGCTGCTAAGTCCTAACCATAAAATTGCATGACCATACGGTTGCTGACTAATATTGTCATTATCAGAAGCATCACCGTCGTTATTGTTATTACTATCGCTAGTATTATTGTCGTTGTTTTCATTTTTAACATCGTTGTTATTATTAGTTGTTGCAGCACATAGTATATTATTACTTCAATAAGCCTACACAGAAATTAAGGTACCCTCTGCTGGAAACAGGGACTGGTTATGGTTCTTTAAGCCTGGAGTGGGTTAGAATCAATAGCTCATATACTTATTTACGTTCGTGGGCTTCATCTATTGCCCATGATTCTGCAGTGCTAATTTCGGCCAGCCTGGTTCCTGATTCATTCAGTTAACTCCCCCCCCCCCCCCCCCCTCTCTCTCTCTCTCTCTCTCAAACACACACACACACACACACGCACGCACGCACGCACGCACGCACGCACGCACGCACGCACGCACGCACGCACGCACACACACACACACACACACACACACACACACACCTGTTCCAACCTCTAATGATGTGTACTGCCATGAGCAGACGTTTACTTGTTACTTCATTCATTCTGTTTTGCCCTCGTCCTCTGTACGGATGACGGAACGTTAACATTCAGTTACTAGCAAACAGTTTCGCCTAACACGCTACCTCCAAGGATGCCAAGGCGTCAAAGATCGAGTAACCACAGTACAAGTATCTTCGGAGTCTGCTGCCAGAGGGCGCTCGCTACCTGACTATATACCCACTCCTGGCTGAACTTTTTCGAGAGTTCAGGAGCTGTGTGAAAGTCGAGGTGGCCTTGTGGTTTCTGTGAACGTAAAGCAACATTGAACCATGCACACGCATTGGTCACAGTTTGTCCCTAATGTGTCAACCGACAGCCGAGGACATTGAGCTCAACATCATCAGAGCTCTTTTCTTCGCGATGACTGAACCCTCGCCAACGAAGCCTACGTCCGTTTTGACAACTTGGGCTGACCATACTGCGAGACCCTCCGCTGCGCTAGAGTCTAGGTGGCGATAAATGACGAGAGTCTTGGAGCCTGGGACCCCGGCCCGCCCCTAGGCACCGACACTGCGTCGGACTATTCTGACCCCCGGGCTACGAGTCCCTCGCCTTCTGGCAGCTAGGACACCGCGGGGCTGACACCAACTCCTGAAGCCTAGGGCCTACCCTACGATTACACTGTGCTGACGGAATCGGCTACTTTCTGTTTGTGCCCACGACCCCCTCCCCCCCCCCCCCCCCAAAAAAAAAACACCCACCCCCGACTCCCCACCGCACCCCTCTCTTCGTGGTGTTCTCCAGCTAAGGCTCGCTGCTTGTCATTAGAGACATTAGTGGGGGGGGGGGGGGGGGAGGGAGGGCATGTGTTTTAAAGGAAAGTTTGATGGAAGGAGTTGGACAGAGTTCAGGAGCTGCGTGAAAGTCGAGGTGGCCGTCCTGGGCTCCCCGTTCTAATGAGCCTTACAGTTTCTGTGGACGTAAAGCAACACTGAACCATGCTTAGGCACTGGTCACAGTTTGTCCCTAATATGCCAACCGACATCCGAGGACATTAAGCTCTATGTCATCGAAGGAGTTGGAACCAACTCCTGAAGGCTAGGGTCTACACAAGGATTACACAGTGCTGACGGAATCGACTACTAACTGTGCCCCCCCCCCCCCCCCTCCCCTCCCCCTTCCCCCGATGACTTCCAGCTAAGGCTCGCTGCTTGTTATTAGAGAGTGGGGGGGGGGGGGGGTTAAAGGACATTTGGTGGAAGAAGAATTAAGGCAGTTGACGCCAACTCCTAGAGCCTAGGGCCTATAATACCATTACTCTGTGCTGACGGAATCGACTACTTTCTGTCTGAGCCCACAAGCCTTCCTGGTGTCCAGCTTAGGCTCGCTGCATGTCATTATAGAGACATTAGTGGGGGTGGGTGGGGGTGGGAATGTGTTTTAAAGCACAATTTGATGGAAGAAGAATTAAAGCAGTTGACACCAACTCCTGAATCCTCCGCTACGATTACACAACGCTGACGGAGTCGACTGTTGTCTGTGCCCACAACCACCGTGGCATCCTCCAGCTCTGCTCGCTGCTTGGGGGGGGGGGGGGGGGGGGGAAGGACAGGAGAGGAAGAAGGAGGAGGAGGTGAAAGATGGGGAGCAGAAGGAGGCGGAGAAGGAAGAGGAGGAGGAGGATGAAGAGGCGGAGGAGTGAAAAGAAGCGGACGAGGAGTAGGAGAAGGCCAAGAGCAACGCCAAAAAGACAAGAACAACAACAAAAAAGACAATGCGATCACGAAAAACAGAATAGCCATCTCGATGTACATTATGTGCGTTATATTGTGCTTCTGCAGCGCTTTCAGCCGCAGGGTAGGCTCTTTACAAATGTCCAGTAGTAGTAGTAGTAGTAGTAGTAGTAGTAGTAGTAGTAGTAGTAGTAGTAGTAGTAGTAGTGTTATATTCCCCTCAAGGCGAAAGTGAAAACTCATATTTTAAACCGATCTGTCAGTCAGTCTCTTGATCTATACATCCATCAATTAGGCAGTCAAACCAGCCAATCAGTGAATCTATCAAACGGTCAGTTGACTGACTGATTGGTTGGATTGCCTATCAAATAGTCAGTCTGAAATAAAGATGAACTAATCGGTCATAACCACATAGCCTCCATTACATTACACTTAAACCCAGACTGTCCCAACAGGCCGTCTTTACTTGTCAGTAGGTTACCAAAAACAAAACAACTACAAACAAACAGCAAAAGCAGCAACAAATCATAATAAAACACTGTGCCGTTTTACACGTTTGTTTTTGAATTTTTAAACATTAGTTGTCAATGTTTACCGTTTTAAAATGTATTTATTGCCATCATTGTTCTTTTTAGATCGCTATAAAAATAATAATCGTGTGTGTGTGTGTGTGTGTGTGTGTGTGTGTGTGTGTGTGTGTGTGTGTGTGTGTGTGTGTGTGTGTGTGTGTGTTGTCATTTTCTCTATCTTTTTCCCCCTTTCTGTTCTTTCTTTCTTTCTTTTCTTTAGTTTTGTTGTTATTCTTTAAAAATAATAATCAGATCAACAGATACGCGCTCCTGGCAGTATCACGTGAAGTTTTGCCCTCTCACAGTTGCTTTATTATACAGAGGTCAGACCCTCGTTGTTTAAATTTTCTGTCGTAAGACGAGTGGCTTAGTGTAAATGTATTGGGCATTAGCAGGGTAAATACGTTGTTACACAGAGAGCAAACTGTCACAAACACGACTCAACGGAAGATTAACCCTTTACCCGGAGATATGATATGCGTCGTTTGAGACGCTGTGTATACCTCTTCTTCTTTTTTCAACTATGGTGGGGTGGGGGGGACGGTGGAGGGGGTGGGGGGGGGATGCGGGTATGATATGCGTCGTTTGAGATAGATGAGTGAACCACTTCTTTTTACTTTCTTTTATTTATATTTATATTTTCGTTTTAACTTAAATTCTTCTTAAACTCTCTCTCTCTCTCTCTCTCTCTCTCTCTCTCTCTCTCTCTCTCTCTCTCTCTCTCTCTCTCTCTCTCTCTCTCTCTCTCTCTCTCTCTCTCTCTCTCGCTCTGGAAAAGAACAGTAGACATTTCGTTCTGGATAGATCATTTGTCTTTAACGCCAAGTCAACTATAAAATGAAAATACTGAATGGAAATAACCTGAAGAAAAGTACATAATTAGGAGCGACTTCATTAACTTTTTTACTTGTTTACAATTAAAGTTACCCGTGAGTGTTTAGGCTGAGCATGTCTACCTGCTTACAATCAGGGTTACCCGTGAGTGTTTAGGCTGGGCATATCTATCTGCTTACAATCAGGGTTACCCGTGAGTGTTTAGGCTGGGTATGTCTACCTGCTTACAATCAGGGTTACCCGTGAGTGTTTAGGCTGGGCATATCTATCTGCTTACAATCAGGGTTACCCGTGAGTGTTTAGGCTGGGCATGTCTATCTGCTTACAATCAGGGTTACCCGTGAGTGTTTAGGCTGGGCATGTCTACCTGCTTACAATCAGGGTTACCCGTGAGTGTTTAGGCTGGGCATATCTATCTGCTTACAATCAGGGTTACCCGTGAGTGTTTAGGCTGGGCATGTCTATCTGCTTACAATCAGGGTTACCCGTGAGTGTTTAGGCTGGGCATGTCTACCTGCTTATAATCAGGGTTACCCGTGAGTGTTTAGGCTGGGCATGTCTATCTGCTTACAATCAGGGTTACCCGTGAGTGTTTAGGCTGGACATGTCTACCTGCTTACAATCAGGGTTACCCGTGAGTGTTCAGGCTGGGCATGTCTATCTGCTTACAATCAGGGTTACCCGTGAGTGTTTAGGCTTTGCATGTCTACCTGCTTACCACCAGGGTTACCCGTGAGTGTTTAGGCTTTGCATGTCTACCTGCTTACAATCAGAGTTACCCGTGAGTGTTTAGGCTTTGCATGTCTACCTGCTTACAATCAGGGTTACCCGTGAGTGTTTAGGCTTTGCATGTCTACCTGCTTACCACCAGGGTTACCCGTGAGTGTTTAGGCTTTGCATGTCTACCTGCTTACCACCAGGGTCACCCGTGAGTGTTTAGGCTTTGCATGTCTACCTGCTTACCACCAGGGTTACCCGTGAGTGTTTAGGCTTTGCATGTCTACCTGCTTATAATCAGAGTTACCCGTGAGTGTTTAGTCTGGGCATGAGTAGGATTCTCGTATTGACCTTAAGACAAGGTTATGCGTAGATCACCGAGAGGAATTCCATGTTCTGCTGGGCAACTGACCGCCGATGTCAATGTCCGACGTCTGAGTCTTTATCATGTTGGTCATAAATCTCTCACACACAAAACTTTAAAAGGAACGACTTTAACAGGACAACATGCGCAAATGTCCAGAGCAAACTCCTTTTTCGAGCAACAGAGAGACAAATAAAAGATGACAAATCAAAATCGTGTACTTGTCCAATTTCAGTTATTGGTGCTCTTGCTAGCTTTTTTCAACTGACACACACCAGAAACTGTGAACAGTACTTCTTCTTTTTTTTAAATTAAAAACAATGGATAAATATACAATTTGAATTTATCGTCGTTCATGTGTCTGTTGTCTGTCGTCTGTCGCCTGCCTGTTGCTTAAAAGAACAGGGAGTTTACCCTCAAAATATGTGCATGCTTTTGTGTTGTCCCATTAATTCAAGTCAACATTAATTTTAACCTTTTGTGTGTTTGAATCATTATTTCAAAATGCTAGTAGTCAGCTTTGTTTCAATCACCCCACCCCACCCCCCTCACCCCTTCTCACATAAATCCTCTAGTTCAACACACATTTTGGCCTACAGCAGGGCCCGTTTTCTCGTAAACATCACATTAGTGAAATGACCGAGCAGATAGGCTGGTGGGCATAGCAACCATCGCAATTGATGAGGAGCTTGAGACATTACCGGACATGTGGGCACAAAGCCAAAGACATCACACAACTGGAAGAGACAGGCACAAAAAAAGGATTCAAGCGTTCGACCATCTTCCTTGAGAGGACGAGAGAAGGCCATCCTCAATCAGACGAACACAGCTGGGACATTTTTGAAAGGCAATTTGGGGAAAACTTCCGAGAGACGGGTTAGAGCGCATATGGGCTTTTTCAAGCGCATAAAAATCATTTGAACTAAACTTATTGAATTGTATGCGAATACACAGAACTAGTTAGATACAATACCCCAAAACGCGTAATATTCTACATGAATTATCGAAATATTGATTTCGTTGTTGATGATGTTTTGCTTTCCTGTTTGCTTACTTGCTTTTGGTGGTTTGTTTTCTTTGGTGAGCACGAATATTTCACCAAAACTAAGCTAAATCCTCTGTTTATTATAAGTGACCAAAAGAATAATTTCGTTCAAAGTAGGTTGCTCATGGTCAGCTATTTTTCTTTATATATTTATTTTGGAGAGAGAGAGAGAGAGAGAGAGAGAGAGAGAGAGAGAGAGAAGAGAAGAGACAGAGACAGAGACAGAGACAGAGACAGAGACAGACAGAGACAGAGACAGAGAGAAAGTCTACCTCTCTTTTTCTATGCAAAAATCATCTTCTAAAACGGCCTATTCATTTGCAAACACGCACGCGCGCACGCACGCACGCACAGACACACACACAGACTCCCCCCACCCCCCACACCCCACCCCACACACACACACACACACAGACCCCCCCCCCCCCACACACACACACACACACACCACACACACACACATATACACACACACACACCACACACACCACACACACACACACACACACACACACACACACACACACCACACACACACACATATACACACATATACACACACACACACACACACACACACACACACACACACACACACACACACGACACACGCACACGCACACACACACACACACACACGCACACGCACACACACACACACACACACACACACACACACACACACACACACACACACACACACCGAAGTGCAGTAGATTCGTTGTCAGCTGCATTGCGATCATTCTGTTTGAACAGTTAATCATGTATTAGTATCCGCAGACCAGAGCATAAACCACAGTGGGCCTTAATCGTTTCGTGAATACAACACAAGCGGCTACTCTTTAACATGAGGGATCAGACCGAGTGGTCGGATCGGCTTTTCTATTGCCAATAATCAACACTGGCTTTCGAGATAATGCGGTTATATTCGTACTGTAGCTTTCAGCGGGACGAAACACTTCATGAAAATAAAGGCGCTGATGCACGGAACGTTTCGGACGTATGGTTCAGCAGGTTAGTTAGTTAGTTGGTTTCTTTGAGCCCAGTGAACCACATAGGGTTACACGAGGGCTATTGTTCAGAGGGACCACCCGAACTTCTCCTCCAACGGATCGTGTGTCAGCATAGCCGTACAGTTAAAACGACTCAGAGCATCGGTTTCAACCCGTCCGTTCCAAATATAGCATGCCATATTCCACACAGATAACTCGTGCATCCGCCAGCCAATGACTGCCAGGAATTTTGGACTGAAGTAAAGGAAAGGCCGGAAGTCCCGAGGGATGGTAACTCTCAAGTAGCGGCAAGATTAAATACAAAGACCTTCGACTTGCTATAGCGTAGTTCAGGAGCTGTGTGAGAGTCGAGGTGGCGGTCCTGGGCTGTCCGTCCTAACGAGCCTTCTGGTTTCCGTGGACGTAAAGCAATACTGAACCATGCTTCGGCATTGGTCTCAGCTTGTCCCTAATATGTCAACTGCCATCTGAGGACATTAAGCAACACTACCTACCTTGCTAAAGCATAACCCGTAGTTGTGAAGCTCCGGCTGTATCATATGGCAGGCAGTACGTTTAAGACGGACTGGTCCGACCGCATGAGGTTCGAACGATTCTGATGATGATGAAGTGATGCTTAATGTCCTCGGATGTCGAGACATATTAGGGACAAGCTGAGACCAATGCCGAAGCATGGTTCAATAAAACTTTACGTCCACGGAAGCCAGAAGGCTCGTTAGGACGAACAGCCCAGGACGGCCACCTCGACTCTCACACAGCTCCTGAACTGATGACGAACGATTCTAAACGTAAACATGGTGCTTAACGTCCACAGAAACTATGAGGCTTATTAGGGACGGGTCGAAAGATTCTCCTCAACCATATGGCTAAATAGAGCCTAATGTCTCGATAATATATTCCCCTCCCCCCCCCCCCCCCCCCCCCCTCTCATACACACACACACATACACACCGTCCCCTCGATTATCTTCTCTTTCCGGCCTTCATACGACCACTTCCCCACGAAATATCCACGAACAAGGACCGCCGCACACTAAAGTGAATAGCCATATTTCCCCATTCTTCCCTCGCGCACGAGGAGACCAAAGCATTCGGTGAGCCGTATGTTTTTGCTGCTGTGTTGACCCCTGTAATCGGCCCACGAACGGTTACTTTGAACAACGCTTTGCTCCACCCACCCCAACCGCACCCCCACACCCCCAATTAAACGTTTTCGATCCTTGGTTTTCCCTCGCGGGCCAAGCAAAGCTCTTTCGTTGTTTTGGTAACGGCTCCGAATCGAAGCAAGAAAAAAAGAAAAAAGAAAAAGAAAAACAGAAAGAAACACCAACCCGACTTTTAGAACCAGCGTGCGTGCAAGAACGTAGAGAGATGTTCGGTGCCGTTTTGCCGGGTATCGTGAAAAGGGAGTGTTATTAAAAAGAACAGACGGAGAATTGTTGGCTCTGCTCAATCATTGTCTCTGCCGGTGATTCGCTTTAAGTCTTGTACTAACAGTGCGTGGCACGTGACCGCACGGTTCCCCTTGCTCCCCTGCTTGTATCAATCACACGTATTGCCGGAACGGTCCACAACAGCGCCCCTGAACAAATTAATTATTTCCCAATCTCGCTATTCCGGTTCCCAGTACTGTGAAGCGCTCGTGCACAAAGGGGAGTAACTCTTTTTGAGCGCGTGCGGAGTTGAGAGGAAGCACGTGCGAGCAGGTGCAGACAACTCCGTTGTGGACTTTAGAGTTGCCTTTTTTTGCTACAGCTCGGGGATTAGGCAGGAGATCAGCTTGAGTCAACTAAAAGTGACCGCCGAAGGAAATATCACGACTGAACCCTTGTTGAGGGAGAAAAACAAATTAAAACGTGTGCGATAGGATCCGATCCGATCTGGCGTCCGGCAACGTCGAATCAACTGATTAAAGAGCTAAGGTTAAAAAGCTGTTTTTGTCTTGTCTTATTTTGTTTGTTTGTTTGTTTGTTCGATTGTTTGGCAATCACACACACACACACACACACACACACACACACACACACACACACACACACACACACACACACACGCACGCACGCACGCACGCACGCACGCACGCACGCACACACACACACAAACACACGCCCTACTTTTCATAACGGGGAAAAATATCTTTATTTTCCGTACAGATAGCCCTCTTGTGAAACTGCCATATGTAATTTGATTATACGAGGAAGTCTGAGTGTGAGTAAAAGGTATATTGCGAAAGACAGATACATGGTTTTAAATAAAAAGCCCCACAGTGGTGTTCTGCGCAAAAAAAATAATATATAACATAATAATATATATATATATATAACTTAAAATATATATAGCATAATAATATCGGGGGGGATTTTGTTTGTTTGTTTTTGTTTTGTTTTTGTTTAAACAGATGAAAAAAGCAAGTAGACCGACTGCTCTTTGCATCAAATGATTAAATAGTTATGGAATAATTGCAATATGTAAGAATTTTGGTAGAGAAAGAGCAAGAAGATATCGAACTAAGAGTTTGTGTAGCATTATTATAATAGTATTATTATGTTACAATTAAGATGGCTCACACATTAAAAAAAAATTCTTTGAAACAGACAAGAAAAAACTGTTATAATAATAATCAATCGAAAAAATTCCGTTTGTCTATATTTTCCACGCAAGCCTTTTGCCAAACAATAATTTATCCTGAAACTTCTTCAACATTACATCGTGAAGACAGAGCTTTCCGAGGCAAGAGAGACAATCACGTATACATAGGAATGCTGGCAATCAGTTACTCGATTGTCTCCCTTGCCACGTGGCCGTTTAACGTTTTCGTGATGTTAGAGTCCCTCTCTACATTTACCCCCCCCCCCCCCCCCCCCACCCGGTGTCTCACTACCTCCTCCCCTCCTCCATTTCACAACACTTTTTCTATCTTCATTCTTAATTAATTGGTAACGCACAGACGATTATTTTGAGTCTCTGTGATAACTCAGTTCCAAATATCAATGCTTTCATCGCGGCTGAGCTTGCCACAGTCTTTTTTTTTTTTTTTTTTAAATATTCGAAAACAAACTTGAAAGGAAAAAAAGCGTGTCAGCACTAAATGAAGTCCACGACAGCCTGCACAGATTTTTGTGTAACACAGGCTATTGTTGGGTTCCAAGGTTCTCTTTCGCATCTCTCCATCTTCTCTTTGACAAGAACGCGAGCTGTGACAATGAAACACAGTAAACGTCCGGAGGGGGAGAGACAGAGAGTGTGTGTGCGTGTGTGCGTGTGTGTGTGTGTGTGTGCGTGCGTGCGTGCGTGCGTGTGTGTGTGTGTGTGTGTGTGTGTGTGTGTGTGTGTGTGTGTGTGTGTGTGTGTGTGTGCGTGCGTGCGTGCGTGTCTGTCTGTCTTTCTGTCCGTCTCTTTGTCTGTGTGTGTGTGTGTGTGTGTGTGTGTGTGTGTGTGTGTGTGTGTGTGTGTGTGTGTGTGTGTGTGTGTGTGTGTGTGTATGTGCATGTTTGTATGCATGTACTGTATATATTCCACGTTGTCGGGCCCACGTGTGTGTTTATGGGCGCGCGCTGGCGTATATGTGTTTGTGCGTATGTGCGCGTGGTTGTCTGTCTGCTCCCGCAATTGAAATATGCGTCACAATAAGTGGGATTTAATTGTCTCCGCCATGAAACCGTTTCAGATCTAGGCTATTTAGAGGTGTGCAAGTGAATATATATATTATATGCAAGATTTAAAAGTGGCGTAAAAACTAAACATCCCTTAATAAGCAATCTCATACATCTTCCGAAACGGTTTCTTTGTCCTTTGGAACCATCAGACTCGAGCTGACGTTGTCAACGGCATGTACGCCACTGGAAATGTTCTGTTCATCCGGGGGACTAACAGCTTCAGTATTGTGAATGCACACTTCCTTGTCACGTGCCCAG
This sequence comes from Alviniconcha marisindica, assembly GCA_018857735.1. Classification (NCBI taxonomy): domain Eukaryota; kingdom Metazoa; phylum Mollusca; class Gastropoda; family Provannidae; genus Alviniconcha; species Alviniconcha marisindica. Next base: position 42,577 of record JABMCL010003822.1, on the reverse strand, counting down.
TCTTGCACTTCACCGCGGGCCAGGATGACGAAAACCACGCCCCCTAGAACACTGACCGCCGTCACGATGAGAAGCACACACTGCCACTCCTGTCGGGACTTCTGGAACAGAGAGAGAAGGAAACTGTGCACTGATAAGTACTGCAATTCCAGAACTATCAGACTTGGAGTTGTTGTTTTTTAGTTGTTGTTTTTAATTCTTTGTCTCCTAACGTGCTTTCTGGGTATAATTATAAAAACTGTAGCAGCAAAATGTTGTTAAATTAGGTGCAAGGTGCAGCAGAGAGAGAAGGAAACGGTGCACCGATAAGACTGCAGTTCCAGAACTATCAGACTTGTAGGTGGGGGTTTTTTTGTTCGTTTGTTGGTGTGATTTTTTTCTTTCCTTTTTTTTCGATTTAAAAAAAATCTAATCTCTTTGTCACCTAACGTGCTTTCAGGGTATAATTATAGAAACTGTAGCAGCAAAATGTTATTAAATTAGGTGCAAGGATGTCAAATGTTTTTAAAAGGATGGCACTGAAAGAAATCTATGCACCTCAAGTATCTCCCGCTGCTTCTCCTTACCCCCGCCCACACACACACCCCCCCAACATATCATATAATTCTCTTTTGTGCAAAATGCCAAGAAGATCTATTATTATGTATTAAAGTGTTGCTTAATTGCCAACGACACTTTGATTTCGCACCGTACCGTAATGAGCAAAGCGGAAGTGACGTGAGGGGCTGTGAGAGTGAGAGCACACGCTATAGTTGACGTCATACTCATCAGAAACCCAGCATACCTGAAAAGACAGATAGCCTAATGATACAAAAGCAGAGTAGGCTACTTGCTATTCAAATTCTAAGTTGTTTCCATCAGTAAAGCGGCCATTTCATCCATGAATACCCCACCCCATCTCTCTCTCTCTCTCTCTCTCTCTCTCTCTCTCTCTCTCTCTCTCTCTCTCTCTCTCTCTCTCTCTCTCTCTCTCTCTCTCTCTCACAAGTTATGGAAGCTTTCTTAAAACATGTTTTGCTCAACAAGCCGCAAAAAAGTTGAAAGTTCCTCCGTTGATCTTACATAGAGTGTGTAAGTTGGATCTGATTCCATGAAAGACGATTTGCTTGGATCCACAATAACTCGGATACGCATGCTACTACTATTACCTGATGTCACCGCTGCCTAGCAACATGCAAATTTAGTTTGTCTTTGAGGTGATAGATCGCCCTGATATAACCGCACCGGTTGACTGGGCGTAAAACACCAACTTACTTACTTGAGGTGATAGTGCAGTGCACCATATTTGTCGCTTGCTTCAGTGCATTAAGGAAAACTAGGTATTTAAATTCGATATAAAACAGACAGCGAGGCACGTTAAAGCAAAATCTTTCATTTGAAGCTGACATTTTGAGCTCTCGTAATTTCATGGGACAATACTCGTCTCAAAGAAGCTAGTTTATGTATATTTTATTTATTTATTGCCGAACCGACTTGCAAATAACCCTTGCTAGTGTGCCCAAAGGTGTAGCTACAGGATCTTTGGTGTTCCTGCCAGTAGGGTATATTTATGCCGTTTCCACCTGGGTGCAATGTCTAAGGAGTTGATTCTGTAGGCGATGGAGGTGAGGTTCTGCAAGGACACACTGAGGATGAGGAGAACCACCGCCATCCCTCTCTCCTCGTGCGACAGGAAGCTGATGACCAGCAGGGGCACAGCGCAGCCAACAGAACCTGCAACAGCGACAGCGGTAACATAGTGCTGAACCTGCAACAGCGACAGAGGTAACATAGTGCTGAACCTCCAACAGCGACAGCGGTAACTTAGTGCTAAACCTGCAACAGCGACAGCGGTAACTTAGTGCTGAACCTGCAACAGCGACAGCTGTAACTTAGTGCTGAACCTGCAACAGCGACAGCGGTAACTTAGTGCTGAACCTGCAACAGCGACAGCGGTAACTTAGTGCTGAACCTGCAACAGCGACAGCGGTAACTTAGTGCTGAACCTGCAACAGCGACAGCGGTAACTTAGTGCTGAACCTGCATTGTACATATAATATTCTAAATGCTATGTATTAAAAGAATCTTGAATATGCGTGAATTGAAATATGTATAGATAGAGAGAATCTATCTTTTTAAATTGTTGTTTTAGGCTAATTTAAGTAACATATTGATGTGTGTTTTGTTGCATTTGTTGATCTGTACAGCGTTAAGAGCTCATATAATTCTTGTTGAGGCGCTATATAAAATTTATTATTATTATTAAGCAAACAGTGACCAGAATCAGAAGGAGGACAAGAGCAACTAATAGACAGATAATAACGGAGACATACTGACCTGCCATCTGGAATGTCTTCCTGACTGCAGCAATGGACAAGTGTCGCCTTAGCAACAAGTCGGCCAGGTAACCACCTACAATGCCAGCCACGAGCTTGCCCAGAAAAGGTAGGGAGGAAAACACTCCGTTCTGGAAATTAGGCAAAGGATGCCAAGTGAGTTCCGGAATACCAGGAATCCCAGTAAACATTCAATAGAAAATCGTTAGTTCGTTTTCTACACCCAGTCAACCGTGTAGGTTACACGAGAACAACGTTCGTTAATACTGAAAGTGTGCGTGTGCGTGTGTGTGTGTGTGTGTGTGTGTGTGTGTGTGTGTGTGTGTGTGTGTGTGTGTGTGTGCGTGCGTGCGTGCGTGCGTGAGTGCGTGAGTGCGTGCGTGCGTGCGTGTATGCATTGTGCATTAGTCGGTGCTTCAAAGCGGACCAAGAGCCGAAACGTTGTGGGCCTGGCTGCTATTCGCTGTAGAATAGTACGTGTGCAGTGCTGTTGAGTTCTGTATCTATAACCGGGGTAATTCTACCGCGAACAGCATTAGAGTGCTTGCTGTTGCTGTGTGGTCACGAAAGGCAAGAGCAGATGATGGTAATTACCTTTTTCATACATACAATACAAAATATCACGTTACCAACAAAGCGTAAACTCATAAATGTCACATGCAATGTCTTCAACTGACGACAGCTTAAACATCTGAAACAGAGGCTCGTACAGAATCAACAAAACAGTGGAGTTAATTAGCGTTCGAAATACGTAACACAAGTACAACAACAAAGACCTGAGTCGCCTACGATAACTCTCACCTGTCATGTGTGTAAATACAAGACAGAACAATTTTTATCCAGACCAGACATAGTCCTTAGATCTCGAAAGTGGTTGAACATATAAACACACAAATACACACATCGTCACAAATCTGAAACAGAACGAGGCCCAGAGCGCTCGTGCAGGTCTTTGTTGTTGTACTTGTGTTAAGTATTTCGAGCGCTAATTAACTCCCTTGTATTTGTTGTTGTTGTTGTTGTTGACTGCAAATTACACACGAAGAGTAAAATCGTCATAATAATAATAATGTACTCTTTTATGTGCTATTTCTCCAAACCAAAAGTAGCAAAGAACCATAACACGGTCAAAACAAACTTCCGCGAGCATGCACACACACACACACACACACACACACACACACACACACACACACACACACACACACACACACACACAAACACAACAAAACACACACACACACACACACACACACACAACACACACACACACAACACACACACACACACACACACACACACACACACACACACACACACACACACACACACACACACACACACACACACACACACACACACACACACACACACACACACACACACACACACGTCCAGTGCTACCTCTTCCATGTCGTAGAGTAGCACCTCCTCCATGTACATGGGCAGGTAGGCCAGTATCCAGGAGAAGACCCACGAGAAAGACGCGTGGGCCACGATGATCGCCCACACTGGTCTGGATCGAATGATTTTTAGCCATGGAGGTTTTGCCTGCCGTGAAGAAAACGCACAGCGTGATGTTCGTTGGAAATACGTTGATGGTCAAAGCGAATGAGTTCAGTTCGTTCCCTGGAGATACGCGTTAGCTCGACTTCTGTGTTACTGATGGCGGGGTGTTTTCTCCGGATTTAGTTATTTTCTGCCTTCTCAGAGTAAAGTGTGTGTGTGTGTGTGTGGATCTGTGTGTGCGTGCGTGCGTGCATGCGCGAGTGTGTGTGTGTATGTGTGTGTGTGTGTGTGTGTGTGTGTGTGTGTGTGTTGTGTGTGTGTGTGTGTGTGTGTGTGTGTGTGTGTGTGTGTGTGTGTGTGTGTGTGTGTGTGTGTGTGTGTGTGTGTGTGTGTGTGTGTGTGTGTGTGTGTGTGTGTGTGTGTGTGTGTGTGTGTGTGTGTGTGTGTGTGTGTGTGTGTGTTGTGTGTTTTTGTGTGTGTGTGTGTGTCTGTCTGTTGTTGTGTGTGTGTGTGTGTGTGTTGTTGTTGTGTGTGTGTGTGTGTGTGTTGTTGTGTGTGTGTGTGTGTGTGTGTGTGTGTGTGTGTGTGTGTGCATGTGGTGTGGTGTGTGTGTGTGTGTGTGTGTGTGTGTGTGTGTGTGTGTGTGTGAAGGAGCTCGGGTCGGTTTTTGGAGATACGTTAGAGTTCTGTGTTGCTGATGACGGGGCGATTTCTCCGGATCGAGTTAATGGTCATCTTCCCAGTATGAAGTGCTGTGAAGCAGTTCAGGTCTCCCCCTTCAGATAAACTGGAGTGGCTGGGTGATGTCTGAGATACCTTTGTCTCAAGGGAACGACCTGAACATCTTCACTCTGAGAAGGTAAGGATGAACTAAACCCCGAAAGAAAAATCGTCCTCAGTAATACGAAATTCTACCCTGCCTGAAAGAATAGGAATACTTCCCTAAATACCAGCAACGTCAGAATACCACTTACACCATTACTGAAAAAGAGCTCCAGTTAGAATAATTCATATCTATAACTCGTCCTCTCAGCGTGAATGATATTACAGCAGAAACAGGAATTAAGCATTAACTTAAGTTCTGTTTTGTTGATGGCGGGATGGTTCTCTACGAATGAGGTAATTCTTACTTCCCAAAGTGAATGAGATTAGATCGGTCTTTGGAGATGAAACTGGGCTAAGTGTCAGTAATGTGGGGATGTTCCTTGGGACTTGGATCCTTCAACCTTGTCAGTACGACTACGGGTATGAGTATGATCAATCTCAGAGCGGTCTCTGGAAATTTACTTCACATCCTTGTCAGTGGTGGTTGTGTTTTCCCCCGAAATCTTACCGTCTCAGAATCAACACACAAGGGAGTTAATTAGCGCTCGAAAGACGTCACATAAGCACAACAACAAAGACCTGAATCGCCTACGGTAGCTCTCACCTGGCATGCGAGTCAATACAAGGTACATAGACGCTACCTGAGGTACATCATCCTTATACCTTCTCAGTAGGAAGAACCTCAGAACGGTCGCTGGAGATGAACTTGAGCTCTGAGAGAGTGATGGTGGGGTGTTCCTCGGGACTGTCTCTGGCGAAGAAAAGCCAGACGACGGTGAAGACGAGACTGATGCCGCCGTAGAAGTAGAAGACGAAGGGCCAGCCGTTGTCCAAAGGGATCTTACACAGAAACGCTGAGATCAGGAACGTCAGGATGCCGCCCACACCGTTACCTAAAAAAAATCGTTGTGGTTAAAATATTGTCTACCTTAACAGTCATTGATACTGATGTTATCCTAATGAATACTTCACTGATGGTTTCCCCACTTGCTTTTTCACTCTATTTTCATCTAGGGAGTATTTCTTCAAGATAATCTGATCCATTTATTCAAAATGGAACTGGCTAACAACAGATCATTGATGCAAATTATACACACGGCGAATTGAACTGTAAACAACGTGGATATGAAGAAGAAGCAAATGAGCATGACGTTCCCAACAAATGCGTACAAAATCATAACATCTGAGCTATAAAGGAAATAATGGAGAGACAGAGAGAGAGAGACTTTGACACTTTAGTTCTTTGTTGCTTCAAACAAAATCCATAACACTTTTTCGACCGCATTAACATGAAGAAGAAAGAGTGAGAGTGAGAGAGAGAGATAGATGGAGGGGAGGGGAGAGAGAGAGAGTGAGAGGAAGGGGGGTGGAGATAGATAAATAAATACTCACCAGCATATTCAACAGCAGAGAGCTGCCCACGTTGGGAGACAGGGGCCCAGTGGGCCCACAGGCTGTGTATGGCCGGGTCTATAACGCCCTACACAGTCCACGTACAACAGTCACCATCGGATCTTATTGAATTCATCATCTAACACAAACGTTAACTGCCAGCGCTCAATAAAGGAGAAGAAAAATCGCCATGAAGGACACATTCTTAACGTAGATAGGTACGCTAAAATCCTGAAACTATGACATATAACTAATAACATTATGAAAGCAAATAATCATTTTTCAGCAACAAAGTCCCCTCTAACGGCTTGACTTTTAGATGCCGTTCCTCGATGCGCCTACACAGCAACAGCAAGAACAACAAAGAACCGCGAAGAAAAGAAAAGAAAAAGAAGAACAGAAGAGACTAGTAAGACAGCCGATGCAGACGACAATGACGTCAGCTCACACTGGCTCCACCAGCTAGGACTCGGAGCGCCACCAAGCAAACAGGGATCATATCAAACTCTCACACTGCAGCCACCAAGCCAACAGGGATCATATCAAACTCTCACATGGCTTCATGCCACCAACCAAATGGGATCATATCAAACTCTCACACTGGCTCACGCCACCAACCAAACTGGGATCATATCAAACTCTCACACTGGCTTCACGCCACCAACCAAACAGGGATCATATCAAACTCTCACACTGGCTTCATGCCACCAACCAAACAGGGATCATATCAAACTCTCACACTGGCTTCACGCCACCAACCAAACTGGGATCATATCAAACTCTCACACTGGCTTCACGCCACCAACCAAACTGGGATCATATCAAACTCTCACACTGGCTTCACGCCACCAAGCCAAACTGGGATCATATCAAACTCTCACATTGGCTCCACGCCACCAACCAAACTGGGATCATATCAAACTCTCACACTGGCTTCACGCCACCAACCAAACTGGGATCATATCAAACTCTCACATTGGCTCCACGCCACCAAGCAAACTGGGATCATATCAAACTCTCACACTGGCTTCACGCCACCAACCAAACTGGGATCATATCAAACTCTCACACTGGCTTCACGCCACCAACCAAACTGGGATCATATCAAACTCTCACATTGGCTTCACGCCACCAACCAAACTGGGATCATATCAAACTCTCACACTGGCTTCATCCACCAACCAAACAGGGATCATATCAAACTCTCACACTGGCTTCACGCCACCAACCAAACAGGGATCATATCAAACTCTCACATTGGCTTCACGCCACCAAGCAAAGAGGGATCATATCAAACTCTCACACTGGCTTCACTGCCACCAACCAAACAGGGATCATATCAAACTCTCACACTGGCTTCACGCCACCAACCAAACAGGGATCATATCAAACTCTCACACTGGCTTCACGCCACCAAGCAAACTAAAGGGATCATATCAAACTCTCACACTGGCTTCACGCCACCAAGCAAACAGGGATCATATCAAACTCTCACACTGGCTTCACGCCACCAAGCAAACCAAAAGGGATCATATCAAACTCTCACATTGGCTTCACGCCACCAAGCAAACTGGGATCATATCAAACTCTCACACTGGCTTCACGCCACCAAGCAAACTGGGATCACATCAAACTCTCACACTGGCTTCACGCCACCAACCAAACAGGGATCATATCAAACTCTCACACTGGCTTCACGCCACCAACCAAACAGGGATCATATCAAACTCTCACACTGGCTTCACGCTACCAACCAAACAGGGATCATATCAAACTCTCAAACTGGCTTCACGCCACCAACCAAAGAGGGATCATATCAAACTCTCACATGGCTTCACGCCACCAAGCAAAGAGGGATCATATCAAACTCTCACACTGGCTTCACGCCACCAACCAAACAGGGATCATATCAAACTCTCACACTGGCTTCACGCCACCAACCAAACAGGGATCATATCAAACTCTCACACTGGCTTCACGCCACCAACCAAACAGGGATCATATCAAACTCTCACACTGGCTTCACGCCACCAAGCAAACAGGGATCATATCAAACTCTCACATTGGCTTCACGCCACCAAGCAAAGAGGGATCATATCAAACTCTCACATTGGCTTCACGCCACCAAGCAAACTGGGATCATATCAAACTCTCACACTGGCTTCACGCCACCAAGCAAACAGGGATCATATCAAACTCTCAAACTGGCTTCACGCCACCAACCAAAGAGGGATCATATCAAACTCTCACATTGGCTTCACGCCACCAAGCAAAGAGGGATCATATCAAACTCTCACACTGGCTTCACGCCACCAACCAAACAGGGATCATATCAAACTCTCACACTGGCTTCACGCCACCAACCAAACAGGGATCATATCAAACTCTCACACTGGCTTCACGCCACCAACCAAACAGGGATCATATCAAACTCTCACACTGGCTTCACGCCACCAAGCAAACAGGGATCATATCAAACTCTCACATTGGCTTCACGCCACCAAGCAAAGAGGGATCATATCAAACTCTCACATTGGCTTCACGCCACCAAGCAAACTGGGATCATATCAAACTCTCACACTGGCTTCACGCCACCAAGCAAACTGGGATCACATCAAACTCTCACACTGGCTTCACGCCACCAACCAAACAGGGATCATATCAAACTCTCACACTGGCTTCACGCTACCAACCAAACAGGGATCATATCAAACTCTCAAACTGGCTTCACGCCACCAAGCAAAGAGGGATCATATCAAACTCTCACATTGGCTTCACGCCACCAACCAAACAGGGATCATATCAAACTCTCACACTGGTTTCACGCCACCAAGCAAAGAGGGATCATATCAAACTCTCACACTGGCTTCACGCCACCAACCAAACAGGGATCATATCAAACTCTCACACTGGCTTCACGCCACCAAGCAAAGAGGGATCATATCAAACTCTCACACTGGCTTCACGCCACCAAGCAAAGAGGGATCATACCAAACTCTCACACTGGCTTCACGCCACCAACCAAACAGGGATCATATCAAACTCTCACACTGGCTTCACGCCACCAAGCAAAGAGGGATCATATCAAACTCTCACACTGGCTTCACGCCACCAAGCAAAGAGGGATCATACCAAACTCTCACACTGGCTTCACGCCACCAGGCAAAGAGGGATCATATCAAACTCTCACACTGGCTTCACGCCACCAAGCAAAGAGGGATCATATCAAACTCTCACATTGACTGCACCAGCCAGGACTCGGAGCGCCACCAGCAGGTAGGCGTGCTGTCTGGTCAACACGGGGGTCAGCAGGTTGACCACACCCCCTCCCGCCACGCCCACAGCGATGGTGCGCACCGACCCCAGCCCTCTGTCCACGTAGCCAGCCAGCATGACGGACAGCAGGAAGCCGTAGTAGTAGGAGGCCAGCACGTGACCCTCGAACGACGAGCTCCACTGGAACTCCCGGCCACGAGAGGTAGTCTGCGAGAACACAGTACACCACAGCCTTGTTCAGAATACGTTATTCGTCACATTACAGCAGATTACAGTGTCAGCTCACACGTACAACGTACATAAAGACAAACAAACAAAATCCACTGGAACTCCCCGCCACGAGAGGTAGTCTGCGAGAATACAGTACACTACAACCTTTTCAGAACACGTTATTCATCCCGTTACGGCAAATCACAGTGTCAACTTGCGCCTTTTTCTTCTTCCATTGTATTTAGTCTTGTCACGTAAGTGATATTAGACTGATCTTACAATTACCAAAATGACAGGATATATCATCAAGTTATAACCACCACCCCTCCGAAGAAAAAAGAAAGAAAAACAAGAAAGAAAAACAGCAAGAACCGTATTTCCAGTCGCAAGATAAAAGCAAACAAAATCACAATATGCAAATATATATACTCTCAGTCAAGTTACTTTATTTACATATCACAGCATCGACACGACACTAGCAATTCCGGCTACCTTAATCGAATTGAAAGTTTACAGCAGCGACGGGAAGATAAAGCTCGAAAGTTGCCTTTCTTGGCAAATTCTTATGAACATAATACAATAAATAAATTACGTATTCATTCAGTGGAGAAAACTGACGCATTTTCTCAAGGGAAAAACAAAACAAAACACCCTTACTGTTGGTGTTTCGTCGGATTCTGCTTCAGCGACATTTTCGAAACTGCGTAACGATAAACTTCCACCAGATTTACAAGGTAAATCAGTTTCAGTGACCTAGTAGTTCACTTCCAAGGTCACAGACTGTGGAAAAAGGGAGAAAATGAACACGAACAAAAATAGATAGCTCTGTTTTCTCGTGTTGAATGGGAGACAACTCATTGTTTGTTATTTTTATTTTGTTCGTTTTTGTCATGATGTCATTTTCAAAACAAACATTACACTAAAGATATTCTACAGTTAAGATTTCCCTCCGGTGCTTATTTGAGATGTTTTCGACACACAATATCAATGCCATCAAACTTAAACTCATACATTGTATACACTTGTGGTATTCATCTCGTTTTCGATTGTTGCACTGAATGACGAAATTTCTTTGCCAGCAGCAGTGACGTCACCCGGCTCCCTCTGCGTCATGCAGACGATGGCCATTCCGATACACTGGCGTAGCGCTGTTTGGCAAATACGCACTACGCACAGCAAATACGCCAACACCCAGCGCCGGGTAAAGTATTTCAGTTCTTTTGTGCTCTTCTTCCTCCTCCATACTGGTGGCTCGCAGTCTGTTGTGTTTTGGCTACCTTGGTTGAATTCTGTCATCTCTGAAAACAAAAATGGACAGAAACGAAGCTTGCGTTCGCAGAATTATTTGACAACACAGCTGAGAACTGCATTATTGCCGAGTAACAATAATGCACAAAGGAGGGTACATACTGTTGGGCTTATCCATCATGTATTTTTTATTACATCTTCACTCACCTGAACCCAAGTACAAAACTGCATTAAAACTCGAGCGTGCTGCTTTTTGTCAAATATCAAATCCACACACATACACACCCACACCCACACCCACACGCACACACACACACACACCACACCACACCACACCACAACACAATACACCAACACTAACACCATACACGGACGCACGGACGCACATACAGAGGTATTGAAGGTTGTCTCTTTTCTAACTAGGTGTCGCTAGGTTAGAATACTTTTATGCATGTTCCACCCACTGACAGAAGTTCTGCCATTTTGAATTCTGCTTTCCCGGTTCATTCAACTTCATGTTTTGCCAGTCCTCTTCAACCTCCAGTGACGTGTGACATGGCCAGTGAATCAGACTTCTCAGTTGATGACTTGTGCGTCACTTGGTATGACCTACGCGAATCGAAGGACTGGGCGTTAAATATCAAGAAGTTAGTGAGTCAGTCAAACACGCAATCAACCAACAAATTTCAAATTACTCAAGAGAGCAGCTACTTAAATTTCGCTGTAGAAAATTCAGCCGTAGTCATTTCCGCATCCAAGGTGACCCTTTTTCGCTGTCGCTTTACATCCACAGAGACCGTCGGACTGTTAATAACGGGGAACACAGGACATTCACCTCGTTTTTCACACAGCTTCTAAGCTCTGAAAAATCCTGTTCATCCTTAAATATTGCTTTACGTCCACTGAGACCGTCTCCGGACCGTCTTACGTCCACGGACACACACACACACACACACACACACACACACACACACACACACACACACACACACACACACACACACCACACACACACACACACACACACACACACACACACACACACACACACACACACACACACAGTCAGTAGGATAGCTTGAAGAGATGAGATCTCAGAGACTAATTTCAAAAGCTAAGGCTAAGGCTAAGGCTCTACAAAATCTCCAGCAGGAAAAAGTGTTCAAGACAAATTAGAGGAAAAGACAACGGTGAGAGAAAGAAAAAAGAACAGAACGAAAAAGAAGAGAAAAAATGATAAAAATGCCGAGACCCTTTAAGGAACAGCATGAAAACAACGGGGGGGGGGGGGAACATACACGATTACAAACGACCCTGCTTCTGTAATCTATCATTGTTCACAAAAGACGTGTAGGTATGAAAGGTGGGGGCGATTTGCCTAGACAGAGGAGATACTGAGGGCAAAATAATGATGGATGAGGGTGCCCTTGAAGCCTTTTCGGGCGTAAAAAGTAAAGTCAGGTTTATCAGTTACTCTTCGCTTTAACTGACGGATGTGACAGGCAAGCATGACACATTGATTTAAGCTATGCAGCGGCAACGAAAGAGAAAACAATTTAAACTTTAGAAATATCTCCCCTATGTTAGTTTCCGGCAACTCTGTAACAAGTGAGGAACATGACACCTTTCCAATGTTTCCCTGTCAGTCTCCATAACTTTGACGAAAGTGTGAAACCTGATACCTTTCCGATGTTTCCCTGTCAGTCTCCATAACTTTGACGAAAGTGTGAAACCTGTTATCTTTTTAATGTTTCCCTATCGGTCTCCATGAGTTTGATGAAAATGTAGAACCTGATACCTTTCCGATGTTTCCCTGTCAGTCTCCATAAATTTGACTAAAGTGTGGAACCTGATATCTTTCCGATGTTTCCTTGTCAGTCTCCATAAATTTGACTAAAGTGTGGAACCTGATATCTTTCCGATGTTTCCTTGTCAGTCTCCATAAATTTGACTAAAGTGTGGAACCTGATATCTTTCCGATGTTTCCTTGTCAGTCTCCATAAATTTGACGAAAGTGTGGAACCTGATACCTTTCCAGTGTTACACTATAGGTCTCCATAACTGAGGAAAGTGTGGAAATTGATTCCAACATCTTCACATTAAGTTTGACAAAAGTGTACTGACAAACTGATACTGTAACAATACGTCTCGATCAATCTCCACAACTTTGACAAAAGTATTTAAAATGAATCCACCATCTCCCTAATATTAGTCTCCATAACTTTAACCGAATCGCGAGAAAAAAATTATAGCTTTCACAAACATGTCCTTATCGGTCTCCATAACCTAGCAACAAAAGAGTGCAACCTGCAGATTCCAACGTTTCCCTATCAGTATGAGCATCCTTCAAAAAGGTGTCAGTAGTGCGCTCTTACCTTTGGCTTTGTATGCTGGGGACAGAACATTTCTGATCACGAAAGGGGAAGATTCGATAAAATAGTCGAGAAAAGGGGACATGTTGTGGGTATTAGTGGTTAGAGCATTGAAGAGGTTTACTCTACGAGGGTCATACATAAACTTGCAGCTATCTTAAATGACTCTACACATCATCTGTACTCTGACTTTCTGACTTTGACAGCAGTCGAATGGAAGGAAGTGGAAGACTGCGAGTCCCACTCGCAAGAACTAATCGGTTGAATTTTCGTTTGTTTCAGCAGTTTCCATGTTTAATACAAGTTTAGAGCGTAAGTAAGATGATAGGAGTCTGTGTCTGCGTGCGTGCGTGCGTGCGTGCGTGCGTGCGTGAGTGAGTGCGGGCATGGATGAGCGAGAGCGTTAAGATGATGCCGTGATACACATAATTATATACTTCTGCACTGATACTGTATAATTTTACACATTGTGATAATTGTGATGGTTGTTTTCGGTTGTTTGTTTGATATTGCTTTTTGGAGCGTTAGTAAGATGATAGGAGTCTGTGTGTGTGTGTGTGTGTGTGTGCGGGCGGGCGTGCGTGCGGGCGGGCGGGCGGGCGGGTGCGTGCTTGAGTGAGTGAGTGAATGCGGGCATGGATGAGCGAAAGCGTTAAGCCGATGCTGTGATACACACAATTATATACTTCTGGACTGATACTATATAATTTTACACATTGGGTTAATTGTGATGGTTGTTTACGGTTGTTTGTTTGATATTGCTTTTTTATGTGCGACAAGACATTGCAGTTTCCCGTAATTGGATGAATAAAGTATTCTGTATTTTGATTCCTTTCCAGCATTTGCCAGTCAGTTTCTACAAGTTTGACCAAAGTGTCAAAACATATCGTGCAATAAACAGACTGAGAAATAAAAGAGACGCTATTAGCATGGTTTGTTTGTGCCAGCGATTGTGTTTTGTCTGTGTGTCGGTAAATGTTGGAGACAATGACTTCATGTCAGCTTTACCTGAAAAGTACAACATAAAAGTAGCATAATCGATACTGAGAAAAGCCAAAATAAAAATGATCATGTAAACAAAGCTAAATTATAATAATCACACGAACACAACACTAACACACACACACACACACACACACAACACAACCACACAACACGCACACACACACACACCACACACACACACACACACACAACACACACACGACACGACCAGCACCACGCACCACGCACCACACACACACACACACCACACAACACACGCACCACACAGACACGCACCACACACACAACCACACACAACACACGCACGCGCACGCACGCACGCACGCACGCGCACGCACACGCACGCACGCACGCACGCACGCACGCACGCACGCACACACACACACACACACACACACACACAGACGGGCGCACAAAGACACACGCACACGCACGTTTAACTGTTAAGTATTGTTTTGTAGCTTAAAAAGAGGGATTAACAACACTTAACAGTTAAACGGTGAACTATTTTTCATTGCTTAACTGTTCTGTAAGGGGGTGGGGGTTAATAAAAGATTTTTTTTTAGTTATAGCCTGAAAATTGGCACGGGGAAGTGTCGCTGGGGTCTACGCCTTCCGGGTATTCTGCCACTGGCAGCGGAGGGGGAGGGATGGAGGCTTGGTTCCAGGCTGCGGCCCCGTCTGTGGATGTCAGGGACATCGAGTGGGCAAGAGTGCCAACCACAGCCTGGAGGCGCTGGAACTCGTCCTGCACCCAACTGTGACATTTACGGCCATGGATGAGAATGTTGCCGTACTAATAAATAGCGTTCTTTTTCATTTTTTATGTATTTGAGTCTTGTATTAGAACGTTAGCAATTATTCTTGTTTCAGTTCCCCCCTACTACCCACCCCAACCCCAGCTAGTAACCGGGGGAGGGGGGGGGGTCATAATAAAGGGGAAGAACAAGAAATCAAAAGTTAAGGAGCATACCTTTGCCAGAAATTCCCTCCAGAAATACACTGAAATGTCCAGCTGGATATAAAAGTCTCAGTGGGGTTGGGTCGAGTTCGATGGGGTGCCGACTTGATGATGATGATGTGGAGCTTAATGTCCTCGGATGTCGGTTGACATATTAGGGACAAACTGTGACCAATGCGTGTATGGTTCAATGTTGCTTTACGTCCACAGAAACCATAAGGCTCATTAGGACGGGGAGCCCAGGACGGCCACCTGGACTTTCACGCAGCTCCTGAACTCTGTGTGGTGCCGACTGATGATGAAGTGATGCTTAATGTCCTCAGATGTCGGCTGACAAGCTGTGACCAATGCAGAAGCATAGTTCAATACAGCTTTACGTCCACGGAAACCAGAAGGCTCGTTAGGACGGACAGCCCAGGACTGCCACCTCGACTCTCACACAGCTCCTGAATGACTATGTGGTGCCGACTTTTGGGGTTCTGCCTTTTATACATGTTGTGTTCTGACGTCAGAGTGACGTTACTACACAGCCTTCATACTTGTATATTTATCCCGATTTAATACACTAGGTCTAAACATATTCTTGCGTGTTGGTACTCAGTTACGGTTCCTTAATTAATGTGGACAGACCAAGACGTGAAACGAGGTGAATTTATGAATGAGTAAAAATCCAGACGTTTGAAACTGACAGCTGCCTACCATGCACCAGTTCGTCAGATAATGTTTAGCAACATTTGTTAGTCTGACCTATGGTGAGAACCACGACATCAGTTTGGAACAGTAACTATAGCCACGACTATGACAAATAATATGTATATGGTGCACGTTTTTCTCGTGTGCGTGTGCGCGCACATGTGTGTGTGTGTGTGTGTGTGTGTGTGTGTGTGTGTGTGTGTGTGTGTGTGTGTGTGTGTGTGTGTGTGTGTGTGTGTGTGTGTGTGTGTGTGTGTGTGTGTGTGTGTGTGTGTGTGTGTGTGTGTGTGTGTGTGTGTGTGTTGTGTGGTGTGTGTGTGTGTGTGTGTGTGTGTGTGTGTGTGTGTGTGTGTGTGTGTGTGTGTGTGTGTGTGTGTGTGTGTGTGTGTGTGTGTGTGTGTGTGTGTGTGTGTGTGTGTGTGTTACGTACGTACGTACGTGCGAGCGTGCACGCGTGTCGCGTGTGTGCGTCAGTGTGCGTGCTTGCGTGCGTGGTGCGTGATGTGCGTGTGTGCGTGTGTGGCGGTGCTGTGGTGCGTGCGTGGTGGTGTGTGTGTGTGTGTGTGTGTGTGTGTGTGTGTGTGTGTTGTGTGTGTGTGTGTGTGTGTGTGTGTGTGTGTGTGTGGTGGTGTGTGCGTGCGTGGTGTGCGTGGTGCGTGGGGTGTGTGTGTGTGTGTGTGTGTGTGTGTGTGTGTGTGTGTGTGTGTGTGTGTGTGTGTGTGTGTGTGTGTGTGTGTGTGTGTGTGTGTGTGTGTTTGTGTGTGTGCGGGCACTAATGCTACATACATGTGGCTGCTGTAGATTAATGTAAACCTTTATACTGGTATAACTGGTATAATTTCTGAACTATTGGCACTGAAGTTGTCTGTCTTATTTATGGTGATACATTTCTCCTATATATTAATAATTTCTGCCTCATTCATTATGGCAGGTAATGTAACATTTAAGATATTTGACACTCTGATTGATGAATTTTATTCCAGTTTTTCTCTTCTTCTTCTTCTTCTTCTTCTTCTTCTTCTTCTTCTTCTTCTCTCTCTCTCTCTCTCTCTCTCTCTCTCTCTCTCTCTCTCTCTCTCTCTCTCTCTCTCTCTCTCTCTCTCTCTCTCTCTCTCTTCTTTTGATCATTTCACACCCTGCAGCTTTTAATAGTCACTTGACTGATTGATGTATACAGCCAACTTTCTCCAACTGTGTGTATTACATCAGTCATCTTGACAGTCATTTATGTCCACTTCAACCCTTTTGACTTTCAGCCTGTCCTCGTGTACGTGCTGTCTACTGCAGTGCATAATAGTCAGGCCTGCTGCGTGTTTGTCACGGTGACTCTAACCTGCTGGTCGCCACGCCAGGTAATGCATTAAGTCGCGCAGACGCGGAGTGCTCCGCAAAGTGTCACCCAGAAATTGTTGGCGTGTGTAAAACTCGAGACCAATGACTGCACAGTTTTGCTTCTATGCTGAAATATGACTCGCCATTCAACGAACTTTACTGCCTTTTACGTAACGCGCTTTACTAGACTGCTTTTGTTCGCGAGAAAAATGGAACGGGTAATCTCTCTCTCTCTCTCTCTCTCTCTCTCTCTCTCTCTCTCTCTCTCTCTCTCTCTCTCTCTCTCTCTCTCTCTCGTAATTAGCCAGGTCTAAATGAACCTAAAGTACAATCCTTAGAAAATGAACTTTTCGTTCCCTCTCTCCAAGTACCTGTGTGTTGGCTCCTGACAAAACTAAACAACGGATGGTTAAAGGCACCGGGTATAATTGTTTACGGCGTGTGCTCTCTGTGCAATACCTGGGGGTGCATACACATTTCTGCAGTTTTGTTTTTACTCAGTGTGTGTGTGCGTGCGTGCGTGCGTGCGTGCGCGTGTGTGTATATGTGTGTGCGTGTGTGTGTGTGTGTGTGCGTGCGTGTGTGTGTGTGTGTGTGTGTGTGTGTGTGTGTGTGTGTGTGTGTGTGTGTGTGTGTGTGTGTGTGTGTGTGTGTGTGTGTGTGTGTGTGTGTGTGTGTGTGTGTGTGTGTGTGTGTGTGTGTGTGTGTGTGTGTGTGTGTGTGTGTGTGTGTGTGTGTGTTGTGTACTCCTGTGCCTGGGCAGCCGTTTCAGTGTGTAGACCGGTCATTGCTTACTCAATCGTGCTTTTGATTATTCCTTCGCCATCATTCTGGCTGAAATCATTGTAACCTAGTGACACTGCAAGTAACTAATTGTTTTTATTCTTCGTGGACATGTGCCGAACTGATGGGCAGAACAATCCACAGAAAAGTCAAATCTGCTACTACATAATTATTATATAGACTGAGAGTATCTATTACAGCATGTCCTGATTTGACACATTTGACGCAGCTGTAAATACGTCGATACGTCAAGAAGAACCAGTTCTGCATTCTACCATCAAGTGTTAGTCATAGCCAATAGTACATCGAAGAATGAGTGAACAGCTACTGGTGAGGTTGACAAAATATAACAGAATTTTGTCGAAAGCCTCGTGTATTACTGTTTCCTTGCTTTTCGTCGTGTAAAAGTCAAGGGAGTTAACAACCCCACCTGAACCGCCCAATAGAACAGATCTAGGGAAATGTACTCACCAAGCTTAAGTCCCTTGGCTGCTTTTACTTTCGGTGCATATGGAAGGCGGTGACAGTGAATTTGTGAATTTTACACTGCCAACTTTAAAGGCGTTTGGAGGCCGGTAGACAAAATGTGTCTGGCAATAAGCAATAACTTGTTGCTCGTGCTATATGATGCCCCAAAAGGCACTTTTTCCACGAACTCGCGATCTTCTGGTCAGCCAAAAAACGACACAAAGACACTTTTTTTCCCACCCTCCATCCCCTTTTCCCGGTAATTTTTGCAACTGCAACAGTGGTGGCATTTGTATTGCTTCGCAGTTCTGGGTTCAACTTCCATTGTTATACACAGCGTAAAGCAACGCCTACTCAGAAATCGGCCAGGAAGTGATGCTGCGACCTCTCGCGACTTCTTGCGCGAAAGATTACAAAGGGCATTCATTCGTGCAAACCAGCTTAACTGAACCGCCCAGTATAGTACATCGTCCTGTTGAAAAACGGAGTTGTGTACTACAATGAGCACATCAGATGGGCCGGTTTAGTCATCATCAGACGGTGAGGGTGCATGAAATAAAAGAGTCATTACGTCAGATCAAAGAGACATTTTCTCGTCTGGATAAAAGATAGCAGCCTTAATTCCTAGCAGCGATGATCATTATATTAGCGGGCGCAGCTCACAGACTGGGATCACTGACGTGTGTAGTTATCTGCCTGGTTCACATCACGGCTGTAATTCGTCAATAACATCCTATCCCTCGGCATTCGAACCCACTTATTCGTAAAGTTTTTAATGTGCTCTTTTGTGTCTTAGTTTCAAACGCTGGTGCGTGCTTTGATTTTTTTTTACCTTTTGACATTTATAGCTGAAGTGGCAGAAGTGGGAGTTATTAATGAATAGTCCTAATTACTGCCTTAATTGCGCCACTTCGTCGTAACTGCACTAGATTTTCGGTTCATCGTTATCGTTAGTATTTGACATTGTGCTTCTCTCTTTGACAATGACTGTATGAACTGACAACACACAAGCACACACGTACGCACCAACACTCCCCTCACGCAGCCCCCCCCCCCCCCCCCCCCCCACACACGCATACACACACATTCGCAGCCAGATAATTCAAGTTAGGCTATTACATTCATATTAGCAGATTTTCCAGAAGAGGGTTGGTGGAAAAGTTGTACTCTCTATCCTTTACTTTCAGAGACCACTACAAAGACATCGACACTAATACCAAACCGTAGCCTACCTACCCATCCACCATCCTACCTGCCTACCTACCTGCCTGCCTGCCTGCCTGCCTGCCTGTCTGTCTGCCTGCCTGCCTACCTACCTACCTACCTACCTACCTACCTACCTACCTACCTACCTACCGACCGACCGACCGACCGACAGACCGACCTACCGACCTGCCTACCTACCTAGTAACTTGGTGTTTTACGCCGTCAACCAGTGCGGTTGTATCAGGGGATACCTACCTACCTACCGCTGAACAAGGACCACAAAAGTATGGAGACTGTCACCATAGTTTGCTTA
This sequence comes from Alviniconcha marisindica, assembly GCA_018857735.1. NCBI lineage: Eukaryota > Metazoa > Mollusca > Gastropoda > Provannidae > Alviniconcha > Alviniconcha marisindica. The sequence continues at coordinate 22,669 of JABMCL010003822.1, read as the reverse complement.
CTTTCTTACCTATGTACTTACCCACCGATTTACCTACCTACCTACCTGCCTGCGTGCTGCCTGTCTGCCTACCCGGCTGCCTGCCTACCTCCCTCCCTGCCTCCCTAACTCCCTTCCTCCCTCCCTCCCTGCCTACCTACCTACCTGCCTGCCTGCCTGCTTGCCTGTAATCGTAATCACTTGTTTGTTTAGTGCTAAGCGGCCACTGCAAAGACGTGGAACTAGTTATTAGTCTTCTTATGACCCACCTTCCAACGCGACATACTGTGTCAGTAGTAGCTCAGAATGAGGTCACAAGGTTAAAGGCCGACGCAGGTTAACGCAGGTAACAGCGGTTACCAGTCTTGAGACTTTTGCCCGCTTCTCACTACACAGCAATGGTTCGTTTCGACACCTGTGTTGCCTGGCAAATAACATGTGTACCGTGACATGTAGACACTAACCTAAAGAAGCAATCCGACCTTGCCATTTAATCTCCGTGTGCCATGATACTTTTCTGTTGTTGAGATATAATCTTTTTAAGTCAGCAGCTCGTTTCTGACTGGCTGCAAGACAAAAAAAAAATGTACTGCTGACTCAACCAAGAATTTAACAAAAGAGCGAGAGAATATCCCGGACACAAAATCAGTTTAACATGACCAGCACAAGTTCACGTCAGGGGAGAGACAGACGGGTCTTTTAGTATAAAGCTCCTGAGAGAGAGAGAGAGAGAGAGAGAGAGAGAGAGAGAGAGAGAGAGAGAGAGAGAGAGAGAGAGAGAGAGAAGAGACAGACAGACAGACAGACAGACAGACAGACAGACAGACAGACAGACAGACAGACAGACAGAGGAGAGACAGAGAGGATTTCAGCTCATATCTATCAGCATACAACACACCCCACGGCCGGTCAAGGTACCCCTTTAAACTTTGTGGATGACAATCATTATAATCGCTGGCGATGACAAATCCCAGCACTGTAACCAACAAATCCGTGCACATTAGCCGGACACATCCACAAAACAATAACCAACAAATTCCGTCATATTAACCAACAAATCCTAGCACATTAAACAACAACTCTCAGCACACAAAACAGCAAATCCTATTACACTAAGCAGCAACGCCCAGTACTTTAACCAACGAATCTGGTTACACTAAGCAGCAAATCCAGTTACACTAACCAACAAATCCAAGCACAATAACCAACAAATCACGATACACACCAGCAAATCCTTGAACACTTACCAGCAAATCCCAGCACACTAACTAAAAATCCCACCACAATAGCCAACAAATCTCAAGACAATAACTAATAGATCCAAACACTATAATCAAGAAATCCCAGCACTATAATCAGGAACTTCTAACCAACAAATCCCGTTACTTTATATGCCAATGGCGTTATACAAACCAAATATAAAAATTAAAAAAACGACTGTAGCTAAGAAATCCCAGCAAACTACACTAGCCAACAAATCCCTACACACTAACCAACAAATCCTGGCACATTAACAAACAAAAAGGTCCCAGCCCACTAACAAACCCTATTACACTAGCGGAAAAAAAATCCCATTGCGCCATCCAACAAATCACAACGAACCGGAGCACATTGACCAACAAATTCCCAGCACACTAATTAACCTTCAGAGACCACTACAAAGACACCGACACTAATACCAGACTAGCAAAGTCTAGCAAATCCCAGCAAAACTAACAATTCCCATTACAATAGCCGGCATCAAATCCCCTTGTGCTGGCCAAAATTCGCGGCACACTAACCAACAAATCCCCTTCCGCCGGCCAAAATTCGCGGCACACTAACCAACAAATCCCCTTCCGCCGGCCAAAATTCGCGGCACACTAACCAACATATCCCATTGCGCCGGCCAAAATTCGCGGCACACTAACCAACATATCCCATCGCGCCGGCCAAAATTCGCGGCACATTAACCAACATATCCCATTACGCCGGCCAAAATTCGCGGCACACTAACCAACAAATCCTCTTGCGCCGGCCAAAATTCGCGGCACACTAACCAACAAATCCCATGAAATCACAAGCAAATCCCAGCACACTAATTAACAAATCCCGTCACACCAACCACCAAGTCCCCGAACACAAACCAACAAATCCCATTGTGCTAACCAAGAAATCCCAGTACACTAACCAGCAGATACCGTTGACGCTAACCAACCTTGACTGGAAAGAAGCTCGTTGTTGGGGTAGTGTTGACGTTGGCGGATGAAACCCGCCTACAAAATGGAACGAACTGACAGTTGAAACCCCACTCCATTGTATTGCCAGTTGAAACACACCAACACTGTCTATGGCAGCTTACTAACGTCAAAAGACAAAATTACTAATCAAGTGCACATAATTACAATTACGTGCACATTTTTACAATTATGTGCACATGATTACTAATTACCTGCGCATGGCTACTAATTTTGTATCCACGTAATTGTAATTATGTACTTTTAACGCAAGCAAGCGGTTGGAAGCAGCAGGAAAAACTCATAACTTCCGTTAGGTGAACTCAGTTAGCAATACGGTGCTTTTGACAGCCGTTGGAACCAAGCGTCAAAAGACATATTTACTCATATGTACAGATAATTAGTAATTATGTGCAGATAAGTAGTAATTTAGCCGAAATAACCCATCGGCAACCGCCATTGCAACAAAGAAAAAGAGAAGTGCTGACAAACCCGAACGTGGGCACTTACTCCGTTTCAACAGAATTAATCATTATGTTGTGAACATAATTGCAGTTATGTACTTTTGACACAAGTAAGTCGTTGAAAGCAGCACGAAAGGCACACAATTATTATAATAATAACAGGGAATAGGGAATTTGTAGAGCGCTTTCGGAGGCTAAAGCGCAACTTAAAGAAAAACATGCAACGCGCAAATAACCATATACAAATAAAGTGTATGTAAACAAGCAAACAAAACATACAAAAATGAACAAACATTTTCATACAAAGCAAGGTAAAACACACGCGCACATACGGGCACATAATTACTAATTATGTTAAAACAATTGCTAATTAGGGTGATTTTGACGCAAGTAACTGAGAGTCAAAAGACAAAATTAATAATTGTTTGCATATTATTAGTACTTATGTGCACATTATGTGAAGGTAATTAGTAATTGTGTCTTTTGACGCTAGTAGGCCGCCATAACTGTCTATCTGAGATAAGCGCCGTAAGCCAACCGTCAGTTTGCTGCCGCCGTTGTCTGGAGGAAGAGGGCATACATAGCTCAGAGGTTAGAGCGCCGGTCTCGTGATCGAAAGGTCCTGGGTTCGAGGTATCCCGCAGGAGCGGCGGGAGAATTTTCTTCGCCAGGGTCAACTTTCTGTGCTGACTCTTATTTCGGTATCCGTTCCACCCCCGTGTTACCGCAGTAGCACGTAAAAGACCCCGGTCATTCTGACAAAAAGTGCAGGTGGCAGGTTACAGCTAAATACACATGCACCCTTCCTTTGTGGCACTGAATGAAGTGACAATGTAAACTTGGTGCATGGTCCTATGGCGTACACAGAACTTGCGCCGAAACTGGAGCAGTTTCATGTGGCAATCAGCCCTGCAACAAGCAAGCGCTGTAAGTAGGTCTACACCACTTCGGTGGATAATAAAAACTGCGATATTGTCCCGCATTCAGAATCACATGCGACTGGTGAGCGGCTGGTAAGCGGAAGGACCTCGGTTCGATACCGCTTCGGCTCTCCTTTCTCTTCAAAAGTTGTGGTCTGTGGACACTGTCTCGTGACTTTGTCCCTCACAATTATGAAACATTAAAATGGCTCTCATCGCTGCCCACCTTAATGCAGGAGTCATTCTGGTGGTGACAGTGTAGCGATAGGTATATAATATCCCTCTTCCCCATCCCCTCCATACCCCCTTCCCCCCTTCCCTAATAAGCCTTCTGGTTTCTGTGGACGTTAATCGCCATGTTTACTTACTTACTCACACGCGACATGTGCGCATTGAGTCTGCTCGAGAGCAGAGTCTAGCGCCATGTAAAGGCGATCAATAATATGTAATAAAAATTGTATGGCTAGCGTCATCTGTCGGCGGCGTCTCAGGGGGCGTAACTATGAATCGGGCCTAAAGCCATAGGCCGGCCTAAATCTGAAGGCTATTGACAATGGCCCCAGAATGGTAACCATGGACTGGAACTCTGCCAAAGTCCGGGCCGAACCCAGCTAGCTAGGTCGTCGGCCCGGGACTATGACTGCTTTTAGTTTTGTTATGCTTGGAAAGTTGGTTTTTGTTGCTTTTTTTTCTTTGCTTTTTCTGTTGTTGCGGCTTTACGTCTGAATCTCTCTCTCTCTCTCTCTCTCTCTCTCTCTCTCTCTCTCTCTCTCTCTCTCTCTCTCTCTCTCTCTCTCTCTCTCTCCTCCTCTCTCTCTCTCTCTCTTTTTCATTACTAAAAAAAAAGTAAAGCTTTTTAATCGTCAAGACTTTATGTTTTGATTGTCATCATGTTTTACTACTGGAACACTCACACGAGGTGGTATCGACATCTTCCGTTTACTTCATCAAATTAATACTAGATGTTCGTTGGCCATTTCGAACTCTTTCGTTTTGGAGGGGAGAAAGGTCGCACAAGCCGAGCGATGCAGGCATAATGTGATCGTACATTTTACTGTTTGCTAATTATTATGAGATCAAGTTTACCTGACGTCTTATATTTTAACTTGATATATTTGCTTGTTATTTAAATTCATTTGCAAAACGTAGGTTACCTGATTTCACAGCGTCCACTCGCCTTTCTCAGTGACAGGTTCAAAATGGCAGACGCAGCAGACGATGCTAGATATTCGATGCAGTAAACGCCAAGATGTCGATGGGTTAGTATTTTTACGATTAATGACCTCGTCGAGATCGCTTGGGTGATGCAGAAGAAAAAAGAAAAAAGAAAAAAAGGAGCCGAATTTGGTTTAGGCCTGGCCTACCAGAGTCCAGTTTCATAGTTACGGCCCCTGCCGTGAAAAGTACATAATTACAATAATCATGTGCACTTAATTGTAATTATCTCTCGCACGTACTTGTACTTTTGTATTTTTGATGCAAGTAAGCCGTTGGAAGCAGCATGAAAGTCACATAATTAGAATTATGTTGAAATAACTACAATACCAGTAAACCCCTTTCGTTTATCTCGCTGTCGTACAGCGACCACCAATCAGAGTCGACTACAAAGTTCAACAACTCCTCCAAAGCGGATGTGGCGGGGGGGGGGGGGGGGGGGGGCTTGCCGACACTGAGTTTGTGCGTACTGAGATTTGACCGGGCTGAATCAGTTTGGATGCCCACAGACTCAGTAAAATATCTGGTTCGTGTAATCCGTTGACTGAAAAAGAAGCTCTGGCACCTGGATGGCCGTTGTTGTTATTTTTATTTTTATTTTTAAGCCGTCCTAATTTACACACATACAATCTACGCGTGTGTGTGTGTGTGTGTGTGTGTGTGTGTGTGTGTGTGTGTGTGTGTGTGTGTGTGTGTGTGTGTGTGTGTGTGTGTGTGTGTGTGTGTGTGTGTGTGTGTGTGTGTGTGTGTGTGTGTGTGTGTGTGTGTGTGTGTGTGTGTGTGTGTGTGTGTGTGTGTGTGTGTGTGTGTGTGTGTGTGTGTGTGTGTGTGTGTGTGTGTGTGTGTGTGTGTGTGTGTGTGTGTGCGTGCATGCATGCGACTCTTTGAGAGCGATGGTGTTTGTGTTTCGGTGTGTGTCAGTTTCACTTTGCTTTGTATGACTAAGTATGTGTAGTAATGTATTATTATGTTATTGATTTTTGTGTGAGTATTTATGCATTCCATGCTCTTCTTTAATTAAATGACAAAGCAATTAGAGTCGCCGAACGCGCCCTATAAATTCCATATTATTATTATCATTTATGTAATTATTTCATGGCTCAAACCTCAGGCAGAGTTTGACATTTCGGCTCATTTTGTGATACTGCAGTGAGAAATAAGTGTCGAACCTCATCAGAGAGCTAGATTAGGATTGTTTGCTCCACCCCCCCCCCCCCCCCACCCTCACCCCGCTTTTATTTCCCCTCCCTATTTTATCGATTGTGTGCAGTTGAAGCTTAGTCTGCGGTTGTGTCCCTGATTAATTTGCTGCAGACTATAGTCTTTTAGACTGTTGTGGTTTGGTGGGGCGTTTACCATTACGCTTCACGGTAGTCCGACGTTTTGATTTGATCAAGCCAAGTACTTCTTTATTCCATTTAAAGGAACAAGCAAAACAAAACAAAACAACATAAATAAAATTAAACAATGAAAAAAGAAAAAGAAAGAAGAAAGTGACAGTGCAAAAATGAGTCCAAATTGAACAGAGCGCAACGACAGACAGACAATACTGATATCATAAGCATTATTAGATAGAACAATATTGGTTATAGAAATGCACTGTAAAATAAACAGTATCAAACACATTAGTATGATTAATAGGTTATATACTCGGCACAAGTATAATCGCTATTCTCATTCCGTCCGCCTTCACACCCACACCCGGACACCATATCACCACCTCCCTCCAACCCACACGCACACATACATACACCCACCCTGCTCTCTCTCTCTCTCTCTCTCTCTCTCTCTCTCTCTCTCTCTCTCTCTCTCTCTCTCTCTCTCTCTCTCTCTCTCTCTCTCTCTCTCTCTCTCTCACACACACACACGCACGCACACACGCACGCACGCACGCACGCATACACACAGAAGCGCGCGCGCGCACACACAACTAACGGACCAAGGTAACCTCATAAACTATTCCTAAAACAGGATAAAAATCATGAAATTAGTGAAAGATGTTCGAGAGAGAGAGAGAGAGAGAGAGAGAGAGAGAGAGAGAGAGAGAGAGAGAGAAGTTAAAGATTGTACACATATAGTAAAATTTAAGGTAAGAGATCAAAAATTAAAGGTCTCAACACGGAAACACACTCACCCTCATATGCACACTCGCCCTCACATGACACCTCCCGGCAAAACAGCCTATATAATGCAGTTACTCCCCCGCCTTTCTGACGCACACATAATTGTTTATGCTCTAGTTATAACAGCAATGATATATACTGTAGTAATTAAGTGCACAGCCGGTACACTGCAGTAAGATGCAGAAGAAGAAAAACAGAAAAACGGAAACAAATTCATTCTCAACAGATTGGAGATCATTCTCGAGTCAGCGCAGATTGCGATATTTTGCTTTGTTACTGAAACTAAAGGACAGACGTTCCTTCCTTCAGGTGTTCCTTAATGTCCTCGGATGTCGGTTGACATATTAGGGACAAGCTGAGACTAGTGCGTGAGCATGGTTCAATATTGCTTTACGTCCACGGAAACCATGAGGCTCGTTAGGACGGACAGCCCAGGACGGCCACCTCGACTCTCACACAGCTCCTGAACTATGACAGACGTTCCGCGCAATTCCTGGCTTTTATTCGACCAGTCGTGCAGTGGATTACACAGCAGTGATCTTTTCCGCCCATTTTGTCGCCGTGAAATGGGAGGTTTTCACTACTACTAGTACCAGGGAAATACAGCTATGCTCTCGGCCAGCAAGCCAGCTGACGCGTTCCCCCTACTTCCGGCAAATCGCGTATGCCACTCCATTGCGCTTACGCGAAGATTTAAGTGAGAGGGGTCTATTCTGTCGACACAACTACAATTATGTTGACATAATTGCAAGTATGTGGACATTATTCAAATTATGTGCTTCTGCCGTAATAAGCCATTGGAAGCGATAGTTAAAAGACATATATGTAGTAATTATAGAATATTGTTTAACGAACTATTGTTGACTCAGTAATTATCTGCCTTTGAACGCTAAGCCGTTAGAGGCATTGTACATGATGTAGTATGAGCACTGAGACACCCGCGAAGGAGGCCCGAGGATGTCTGGTGGAAAGTCTCTGTCTGGTATCTCGGGGTTCGCATCATCACACACTCTCCTCTCTCTCTCTCTCTCTCCTCTCCTCTCTCTCTCTCTCACTCATCCCTCCTCAATCGCCTCTCTCTCCACTCTCTCCATCATCAGTCATCTCTCCCTCTCTCTCTCTCCTCTCTCTCTCTTTGTCTCTGTCTCTCTCTCCATCTCTCTCTCTCTCTTCTGTATATTTGTATATGTATATATTCCTTCTATATCTTTTTCTTATTAATTTGTTTATATTTTTGTTGTAGTTTTTTTGTTTTTTTAAATTGTATTTACTAGTTTAGTATCCGTTTTCTTTTCCTTGTTTTTATTGTAGTTTTCTTAAGCTTAATTTTATCCCTCCCCTTCCCCTGCTCTTTCTGTAAATTACCCAATTTCTTTGTGTGTGTGTGTGTGTGTGGTGTGTGTGTGTGTGTGTGTGTGTGTGTGTGTGTGTGTGTGTGTGTGTGTGTGTGTGTGTGTGTGTAATTTAGTTTTTGACTTTTCGCTCCATTTGTTTTTCACTGCTATTTTTTCATTCCCGTTGCAATCGCTGTCTCGTTTTATGTGTTGTTATTTTTATTTTACTGATGCTGTATTTGTCTATACCCTTCTGTTTTTAATATTTCGATTGTTTCTTGTTATTGGTAGTACTGTAAGCAACGGCAGATATGTTGAGTCCGGCCTTTTGTGCTCTAATGGCTTTACAGTTGACGAAATAACGTTCATCAATCTCTCTCTCTCTCTCTCACGGGTCTCTCTCTCTCCTCTCTCTCTCTCTCTCTCTCTCTCTCTCCATTCTAATCTCTCTCTCTCTAACAAACACAACACACAACCTTTAATGTAATATAAAAGAGTATTTGTGTAGGGGAGTGGGGGTGGGGAGTGAGGGAAGCAGGTTGGAAGCATGAATGAAGAGTCACAAGTCAGAGGTTGCTATAACATAACTTTTATTTGCACCAACCAGGAAACAGTGTCTGTGTTGGAAAAGACACAAGCAAACAAAACATTTAGAACATGAAAGCAAATGTAAAGTCTAAACAACAGCAATTATATAATAAATACAGTCGCCAAGTCAGTCAAAATGGAGACCACAGCAGGCGGCGACGGCAAACAGGCTTTATTCTACAGCAGCAGACAACTTTCTCAGCACCCCCAAAATCCTCACGCGCACGCATAGATAAGAGAACTGCGCGGGCCGCAAGGAACACACGCTATCGCTACAATGAAATCGGCCCTCTGGACCACAAAATGGCTGACAATTGTGTTTCCTTGGCCCGCACAAATACAGTTTCCTCAACAATAACTAAACTAATTAAAACATGAAATACATCAAATAAAAGCTACAGTTACAACCTTTTAAACCGTATAAACAAAATGTACACACATGACTTATTTAATTTACAACAAGAGTGGGAAGCGTGGCTTGCACCTGTCTATAAGCAGATTCGTACAACTAAATCACAACTAACACAATGTACAAAATATAACTGTCAATAAAACTTACATCAGAATAAAGTGCACGCTCCCACGGTTAAAATGGTACATAACAATTACAATACAACGCTCTATAAGAGAAGCAAGACACACTCAAAGACTAGTACTAAAACAATCGGTGCGATCTTTCGCCTGGGGCGCGTTATCTTAGTCGCAACAGCGCTGATAGTGATATCAAGTAGTCTATGAATATAACTTAGCTTTTACAGTACACAATACTCAATAAGTTAATTTCAACCCAAAATAAACACTAAACATGAAGCACTGATCGACACAGAATTACTTTCATCGAGTCAAAACAACGATTCACTACTATTCACTAGTACTACACAGAAAACGCGCCATGCAGACGACGGCTATAAAAAGAATGGGACCTAGAGAGGAATCGGCAACTGATTAAGCTCGATCCTGCGTCTAAATAAGATCTAAATAAACATTCTAAGATGCCAAATTATATTCCACATGACTTAGTGTGCATAAAAAGGACTAGGTAAACAAAGAGTAGGTAAACAAACAAGTGGTCAAAATATTAAGGGAGTAAACAGATTTGAAAATGGCGCGCACCAGCGGCTATCGCCGGTCGGCTGTGAGAAGGCCATGTGGCGTTACGCAACACGCAGCGCTTCAAAACAAAAGCGTCGTCTGCTCCGGTTCCCGGGTTACTAACAGTACAGAAATGAAATTGCATGGATCTGATAACCGGGGCGGGATTATTGTAAAAACGTACAAAGAGCACTTGCTCACATCCCCCCCCCCTACTCTACCACTACCAGCGTCCTCGCTGTGTAAAAACACCAATCTGTCAGGCGACGTATTTAACGTAACAACCTAGAAGGGGCTAAGACGATCTCCGGCTGAACCGGAAAACAAATCAACATCCTTTGACTAACATATATTTAATATGAGAGTCCGCAACTTCAAATAAGACCAAAATCAGAGGCGGCATTATGCCTTAGATCAACAGAGGGTTGTTATTTAAACAATAATCCTCTAATATCTACAACCTACTGAAAAAGGCCTATGTATGTACCGTAGCAATCGGTCACTGAGTTATCACATTTCACAATCCATTTAGGTCACAAAAATCCGCACTATTTGCCAGCAAAACAGGTAGTTACACTAGAAACTTTGCATTGAAACAAAATTCTCCTAAGTACCAATGTTTTCCGACATATTGTACCTACAACTTGAAAATAGCCAAGATAAAAACATACCATGAAAATGACCTAGTAATACAAATGGCATCTGACATAAAAATCATGAACACAGTTTAAAAATACAATCATCACACACATGTCATGTCAACAAAACAACTAATTTCAACACACTCACGGTACTGCGCCTGGTAACTTTGCGGTCGGGTTACTGTTGAATAATGTTCTTCTCTGCCAGACGCCGCGAGCGTCTAGGCAGAGGCACAGGTGGTCGTTGGACGACAGGTGGCACTACTGGCACCGCAACAGCAACACGAGCTGGATTCTGCGGTGTCAACACGCATAGTTCATCGTCACTCTCTGACTCAGAGTCACTGACGTCTGGCCTTGGGGATGGAGACTGCTGGTCAGCGTCTATGACGAAAGGGGTGGTGGCCGGCATAATGTCTTTGCGGTTTACTGCACGCTCAGGGCCACCAGCCAGTGGCTGAGTCATGTACACATTGTCAAATGGCCTTGCTGTCACCCTATGCAGCTCGGGCCGCCAGAAGTCCTGGATTTTGTGGCGGCCCAGCACGCGGTTGCGTAGGTAGACGTGGTCGCCCACTTGTAGCGCATGGTCAGCGGCTCCCTTGTCCGTGTAGCGGGCCCTCTTGGCTGCAGCTTGCTTCAGCTGGTCGGAGGCCTTGTGGTGGGCCTCCTGCAGGCGGAGTCGGTGTTGCCGCACCCAGTCGACTGTCCCTGCTGCAGTGCGAGCAGGGCGTCCCAGCAGGTCGTCCACCGGCAGTCGGGGCTCCTGTCCGAAGAGCAGGAAGTAGGGTGCGAAGCCGGTCGAGGCGTGAGGCGTGTTGTTGTACGCCTGGACCAGCTCCGGCAGATGGACGGGCCACCTGGGCTTCTGCTCCGGAGGCAGCGTACGCAGCAGACCGTGCATGGAGCGGTTGAAACGCTCGCACTGGGCGTTTCCCTGAGGGTGGTACGGCGTCGTTCTGGTCTTCTTGATGTCGTAGGTGTCGCACAGCTCTTTCACCAGACGGGACTCGAAGTCTCGTCCCTGGTCGCTGTGGATCCGCTCCGGAACACCGTACCGCTGAAACCATTCATGGACCAGGACTTTGGCGACGGTGGCGGCTTCTTGGTTCCTGGTGGGTACGGCCTGCGTGAACTTGGTGAAAACGTCCGTCATGACAAGGACGTTTTCTCTGCCGTCGCTGGCCTGGTCTAACTTCGTAAAGTCTATGGCAAGGACCTCCAGGGGACGTGAGGCGATGAGGTGACCAGAGGTGGTGTTTGTTGCGGGCTTCCGCCCCATGGTACACCTCTGACAAGCGTGGATGTAGCTCCGCACCTCGCCGAACATGCCTGGCCAGTAGACTCGGGCCCGCAGGAGTTCGATGGTGCGGTCCAGTCCTTGGTGGCCCATGTTGTCGTGGATCGATGCGAGGACATCAGGCTTCAGAGTACTTGGAAGAACGAGCTGTTCCACAGTGCCACGCTGTGGGTCCTGCAGGCGGCGATACAGCACCCCATCTTTCAGGAAGAGACGAGGATGTTGTTGGAGTAGGTCTCGTTGTGGTCTGCTTTGTGGCTTTGGTTTGGCAGGCCACGATGCGAGGACTGGACCAATGGTGACGTCGCTCAGCTGGCATTCACGGAGTCTGGCTGAAGACAGACTGGGTGAGACTGGTGGGCAGCCCTCTGGTGCCTTGGCTGGGGTGTCTGCAGGCAGGATGGTGACCGGCGGCGCTGTGGCAATGGACTGATGTTCACAGGCAAGCTCCTGCGCCACTGCGACCTCGGGTGGCATGGGTGAAGAGGAAGCTTCGGGGTGGAAATCAGGGGGCATTCGGGAAAGGGCATCAGCAGGGTTGGACTTCCCCGGCCGATACTTCACCGTGAAGTGAAACTGGGCAAGTTGGGCAGCCCATCTTTGCTCAAGGGCACCCAGGGGGGCAGTGCGGAAATGGACCAGGGGGTTGTTGTCTGTGAAGACGTCGAACTCGGCGCCCAGGAGATAGTGACGAAACTTCTCTGTGATTGCCCATTTAAGGGCCAGGAATTCCAGCTTCATGCTGGAGTAGTTGGCCTGGTTCTTCTCTGTGGGACGCAGCCGTCGACTTGCGTAGGCCAAGACCCGTCGGTGCCCATCTTGATCTTGAGAGAGGATGGCGCTCAGCCCGTCATGGCTGGCGTCTGTCTCGAGGATGAAGGGCTTGGTGAACTCAGCAAACCCCAGGACAGGAACCGTAGTCAGGGCTGTCTTCAGCCCTTCGAAAGCCTTCTGGTGCTGCTGGTCCCACAGCTTGGAGATGTCGGCCCCTTTCTTCTTGTGACGTGCGTTGCCCTTGGCGACCAGGTCATGGAGGGGACCAGCAATCTTCGAGAAGCCCTGGATGAAGCGTCGGTAGTAGCTAGCGAAGCCCAAAAAGCTGCGCAGAGCAGTAGTGGTCGCCGGCACCGGCCAGTTCTTCACAGCTTCCACCTTTCCGGCCTCGCAGCTGACGCCCTCAGCGGAGATGGTGTGCCCCAAGTAGTGGACCTGGCGTCGTAGAAACTGGCACTTGTCCATCTTCAGCTTCAGACCAGCGTCGATGATGCGCTGCAGAAGACGGTCCAGGTGGGCAAGGTGCTCGTCAAACGTCTTGGAGTACACCAGCAGATCGTCCAGGTACACCAGCAGGAACTGGAAGATGAAGTCGGACATCGTGGACTGCATGAGGCGTTGGAAGGTCGCTGGCGCTGATGACAGACCCATCGGCATTCTGGTGTACTCGAACAGCCCCATCGGCGTCACGAAGGCCGTCTTGTGCTGGTCATCGGGATGCATGGCAATTTGATGGTAGCCGCTGGCCAGGTCCAGAGTCGAAAAGAACTGGGCCCCGACCAGCGCATCAAAAGACTCTTGGATCCTCGGAAGAGGATAGGCATCACCAACTGTCTTTGCATTGAGCCTGCGATAGTCGACGCAGAGGCGGATTCCCCCGTCTTTCTTGCGGACGATGACCACTGGTGCAGCATACGGACTGTGGCTGTCGACGATGACCTTCTGTGCCAGAAGGCCCTTGATGTGCTCTTGGACCTCCTGCAGTTGGTGTGGAGGTATGCGTCTGTACGGCTGGGCCACAGGAATGGAGTCTGTGGTGCGGAGTCGGTGGTGGACGGCTTCTGTGTAGCCCAGGTCTTGCTTGTCCTTGATGAAGCCAGCAGCATGCTTTGTCAGCAGTTCTTGCAGTCGTTTCCGTTGGCTGCTGGTCCCATCGAAGTCAGGGCAGGGAACGTGGTCTGCGGGTGCCGAATCAGCTGAACGGCAGGCAGTCTCCCTTGACACCACCAGTTCATTGACGCCAACAGTGAACTGGATGTCAGTGCTGTCCACACTGTCTATGGCTTGAAGGACAGCCACTGGTGTCCTGGCCGGCAGCAAGACATCTTCATCGGACAGGTTGGCAACTCGGACGAAGCGGCTGTATGGATCGCTGCTGATGAGGGTTGGCACCATCAGCAGCCCACTGGGCAGAGGTTGAGCCAGGGGTGAAGCCAGGAGGTGACAAGCAGGTTTCTGTCTGCCTGTCACTCGGATGGTGGTCATGGAGTTGGCTGGGATGTGGCAGCGAGATGTGGTCCGAGCGACGCCCTTGGTGGTTGTTCGCTGCTGCAATCGAACCTCGCGGACGACAGCTTGAAGACATGAGGGGACCTCGCTGGCTGAAGCTGACTCTGGAGGGAAACAGGAACGCAGGACGTTCATCCCCACCAAGACTGGCAGCCGCCTTTTGCGTTGCTGCATGCTCAGCTCGGTGGGCTCCTTGACGACCAGGACCGGAACGTCTGGACATCTTTTCCCCAAAATGTCGATGTCGACCAGCAGGATGCCAGAGTATGGCACCTCTGCTCCGTTGACCGCCCTCAGCGTTAGAAAGGCTTGCTGCAGTGATCGGTCCTGCAGATGGGCTGCTGCCCACGTCTCTGTGACCGTGGTGACTTCGCTGCCAGTGTCGAGCAGCGCTGCAACCTCATGTCCACTCATGAGGATCGTGGTCGTTGGACACTTGCCGATCAGTCCCGTCGTGTTCCTACCCCCCGTTGCCCGCCTGATGGAAGCAACGGGGGTTAGAAGTTTCCCTGTAGCTGTTCTTCGCGCTGGCCACGCCGTCGCTGCTGGTACTGCCGCTTGGACGGGCATCGAGCCTCAACGTGGCCACGTCGTTGGCACCACCAACATTCAAGGTTGCGTAGGCCACTGGACACAGGCCGTCTGTCAGGTGGTGGACCAGCCTCGTTGCCCTGGCTGGGTGAGGCTCTGTAGTGGCCCTGGTGTTGGAGCTGCTGCTTCAGGCTGGCCGTCTCCGTTGAGAGCGCGGCGATCTGCGCTTCCAGCCGGTGGAGACTGTCGTTGCTGGCGACTGCCTGCAGCTGCTCAGCGGTGGTGTCAGGGCAGCTGTCCTCCCTCATCCAGCGGAGTGCCTCTCCCCGATCATGCTGCGTGACACCTTTGCGGGTGGGCTTCATTCGCCGATGTCACCAGAGAGGCACTCCGCTGGATGAGGGAGGACAGCTGCCCTGACACCACCGCTGAGCAGCTGCAGGCAGTCGCCAGCAACGACAGTCTCCACCGGCTGGAAGCGCAGATCGCCGCGCTCTCAACGGAGACGGCCAGCCTGAAGCAGCAGCTCCAACACCAGGGCCACTACAGAGCCTCACCCAGCCAGGGCAACGAGGCTGGTCCACCACCTGACAGACGGCCTGTGTCCAGTGGCCTACGCAACCTTGAATGTTGGTGGTGCCAACGACGTGGCCACGTTGAGGCTCGATGCCCGTCCAAGCGGCAGTACCAGCAGCGACGGCGTGGCCAGCGCGAAGAACAGCTACAGGGAAACTTCTAACCCCCGTTGCTTCCATCAGGCGGGCAACGGGGGGTAGGAACACGACGGGACTGATCGGCAAGTGTCCAACGACCACGATCCTCATGAGTGGACATGAGGTTGCAGCGCTGCTCGACACTGGCAGCGAAGTCACCACGGTCACAGAGACGTGGGCAGCAGCCCATCTGCAGGACCGATCACTGCAGCAAGCCTTTCTAACGCTGAGGGCGGTCAACGGAGCAGAGGTGCCATACTCTGGCATCCTGCTGGTCGACATCGACATTTTGGGGAAAAGATGTCCAGACGTTCCGGTCCTGGTCGTCAAGGAGCCCACCGAGCTGAGCATGCAGCAACGCAAAAGGCGGCTGCCAGTCTTGGTGGGGATGAACGTCCTGCGTTCCTGTTTCCCTCCAGAGTCAGCTTCAGCCAGCGAGGTCCCCTCATGTCTTCAAGCTGTCGTCCGCGAGGTTCGATTGCAGCAGCGAACAACCACCAAGGGCGTCGCTCGGACCACATCTCGCTGCCACATCCCAGCCAACTCCATGACCACCATCCGAGTGACAGGCAGACAGAAACCTGCTTGTCACCTCCTGGCTTCACCCCTGGCTCAACCTCTGCCCAGTGGGCTGCTGATGGTGCCAACCCTCATCAGCAGCGATCCATACAGCCGCTTCGTCCGAGTTGCCAACCTGTCCGATGAAGATGTCTTGCTGCCGGCCAGGACACCAGTGGCTGTCCTTCAAGCCATAGACAGTGTGGACAGCACTGACATCCAGTTCACTGTTGGCGTCAATGAACTGGTGGTGTCAAGGGAGACTGCCTGCCGTTCAGCTGATTCGGCACCCGCAGACCACGTTCCCTGCCCTGACTTCGATGGGACCAGCAGCCAACGGAAACGACTGCAAGAACTGCTGACAAAGCATGCTGCTGGCTTCATCAAGGACAAGCAAGACCTGGGCTACACAGAAGCCGTCCACCACCGACTCCGCACCACAGACTCCATTCCTGTGGCCCAGCCGTACAGACGCATACCTCCACACCAACTGCAGGAGGTCCAAGAGCACATCAAGGGCCTTCTGGCACAGAAGGTCATCGTCGACAGCCACAGTCCGTATGCTGCACCAGTGGTCATCGTCCGCAAGAAAGACGGGGGAATCCGCCTCTGCGTCGACTATCGCAGGCTCAATGCAAAGACAGTTGGTGATGCCTATCCTCTTCCGAGGATCCAAGAGTCTTTTGATGCGCTGGTCGGGGCCCAGTTCTTTTCGACTCTGGACCTGGCCAGCGGCTACCATCAAATTGCCATGCATCCCGATGACCAGCACAAGACGGCCTTCGTGACGCCGATGGGGCTGTTCGAGTACACCAGAATGCCGATGGGTCTGTCATCAGCGCCAGCGACCTTCCAACGCCTCATGCAGTCCACGATGTCCGACTTCATCTTCCAGTTCCTGCTGGTGTACCTGGACGATCTGCTGGTGTACTCCAAGACGTTTGACGAGCACCTTGCCCACCTGGACCGTCTTCTGCAGCGCATCATCGACGCTGGTCTGAAGCTGAAGATGGACAAGTGCCAGTTTCTACGACGCCAGGTCCACTACTTGGGGCACACCATCTCCGCTGAGGGCGTCAGCTGCGAGGCCGGGAAGGTGGAAGCTGTGAAGAACTGGCCGGTGCCGGCGACCACTACTGCTCTGCGCAGCTTTTTGGGCTTCGCTAGCTACTACCGACGCTTCATCCAGGGCTTCTCGAAGATTGCTGGTCCCCTCCATGACCTGGTCGCCAAGGGCAACGCACGTCACTGGAGTAGTTGGCCTGGTTCTTCTCTGTGGGACCAGCAGCACCAGAAGGCTTTCGAAGGGCTGAAGACAGCCCTGACTACGGTTCCTGTCCTGGGGTTTGCTGAGTTCACCAAGCCCTTCATCCTCGAGACAGACGCCAGCCATGACGGGCTGAGCGCCATCCTCTCTCAAGATCAAGATGGGCACCGACGGGTCTTGGCCTACGCAAGTCGACGGCTGCGTCCCACAGAGAAGAACCAGGCCAACTACTCCAGCATGAAGCTGGAATTCCTGGCCCTTAAATGGGCAATCACAGAGAAGTTTCGTCACTATCTCCTGGGCGCCGAGTTCGACGTCTTCACAGACAACAACCCCCTGGTCCATTTCCGCACTGCCCCCCTGGGTGCCCTTGAGCAAAGATGGGCTGCCCAACTTGCCCAGTTTCACTTCACGGTGAAGTATCGGCCGGGGAAGTCCAACCCTGCTGATGCCCTTTCCCGAATGCCCCCTGATTTCCACCCCGAAGCTTCCTCTTCACCCATGCCACCCGAGGTCGCAGTGGCGCAGGAGCTTGCCTGTGAACATCAGTCCATTGCCACAGCGCCGCCGGTCACCATCCTGCCTGCAGACACCCCAGCCAAGGCACCAGAGGGCTGCCCACCAGTCTCACCCAGTCTGTCTTCAGCCAGACTCCGTGAATGCCAGCTGAGCGACGTCACCATTGGTCCAGTCCTCGCATCGTGGCCTGCCAAACCAAAGCCACAAAGCAGACCACAACGAGACCTACTCCAACAACATCCTCGTCTCTTCCTGAAAGATGGGGTGCTGTATCGCCGCCTGCAGGACCCACAGCGTGGCACTGTGGAACAGCTCGTCCTTCCAAGTACTCTGAAGCCTGATGTCCTCGCATCGATCCACGACAACATGGGCCACCAAGGACTGGACCGCACCATCGAACTCCTGCGGGCCCGAGTCTACTGGCCAGGCATGTTCGGCGAGGTGCGGAGCTACATCCACGCTTGTCAGAGGTGTACCATGGGGCGGAAGCCCGCAACAAACACCACCTCTGGTCACCTCATCGCCTCACGTCCCCTGGAGGTCCTTGCCATAGACTTTACGAAGTTAGACCAGGCCAGCGACGGCAGAGAAAACGTCCTTGTCATGACGGACGTTTTCACCAAGTTCACGCAGGCCGTACCCACCAGGAACCAAGAAGCCGCCACCGTCGCCAAAGTCCTGGTCCATGAATGGTTTCAGCGGTACGGTGTTCCGGAGCGGATCCACAGCGACCAGGGACGAGACTTCGAGTCCCGTCTGGTGAAAGAGCTGTGCGACACCTACGACATCAAGAAGACCAGAACGACGCCGTACCACCCTCAGGGAAACGCCCAGTGCGAGCGTTTCAACCGCTCCATGCACGGTCTGCTGCGTACGCTGCCTCCGGAGCAGAAGCCCAGGTGGCCCGTCCATCTGCCGGAGCTGGTCCAGGCGTACAACAACACGCCTCACGCCTCGACCGGCTTCGCACCCTACTTCCTGCTCTTCGGACAGGAGCCCCGACTGCCGGTGGACGACCTGCTGGGACGCCCTGCTCGCACTGCAGCAGGGACAGTCGACTGGGTGCGGCAACACCGACTCCGCCTGCAGGAGGCCCACCACAAGGCCTCCGACCAGCTGAAGCAAGCTGCAGCCAAGAGGGCCCGCTACACGGACAAGGGAGCCGCTGACCATGCGCTACAAGTGGGCGACCACGTCTACCTACGCAACCGCGTGCTGGGCCGCCACAAAATCCAGGACTTCTGGCGGCCCGAGCTGCATAGGGTGACAGCAAGGCCATTTGACAATGTGTACATGACTCAGCCACTGGCTGGTGGCCCTGAGCGTGCAGTAAACCGCAAAGACATTATGCCGGCCACCACCCCTTTTGTCGTCGACGCCGCCGGCCAGTCTCCATCCCCAAGGCCAGACGTCAGTGACTCTGAGTCAGAGAGTGACGATGAACTATGCGTGTTGACACCGCAGAATCCAGCTCGTGTTGCTGTTGCGGTGCCAGTAGTGCCACCTGTCGTCCAACGACCACCTGTGCCTCTGCCTAGACGCTCGCGGCGTCTGGCAGAGAAGAACATTATTCAACAGTAACCCGACCGCAAAGTTACCAGGCGCAGTACCGTGAGTGTGTTGAAATTAGTTGTTTTGTTGACATGACATGTGTGTGATGATTGTATTTTTAAACTGTGTTCATGATTTTTATGTCAGATGCCATTTGTATTACTAGGTCATTTTCATGGTATGTTTTTATCTTGGCTATTTTCAAGTTGTAGGTACAATATGTCGGAAAACATTGGTACTTAGGAGAATTTTGTTTAAATGCAAAGTTTCTAGTGTAACTACCTGTTTTGCTGGCAAATAGTGCGGATTTTTGTGACCTAAATGGATTGTGAAATGTGATAACTCAGTGACCGATTGCTACGGTACATACATAGGCCTTTTTCAGTAGGTTGTAGATATTAGAGGATTATTGTTTAAATAACAACCCTCTGTTGATCTAAGGCATAACGCCGCCTCTGATTTGGTCTTATTTGAAGTTGCGGACTCTCATATTAAATATATGTTAGTCAAAGGATGTTGATTTTGTTTTCCGGTTCAGCCGGAGATCGTCTTAGCCCCTTCTAGGTTGTTACGTTAAATACGTCGCCTGACAGATTGGTGTTTTTACACAGCGAGGACGCTGGTAGTGGTAGAGTAGGGGGGGATGTGAGCAAGTGCTCTTTGTACGTTTTTACAATAATCCCGCCCCGGTTATCAGATCCATGCAATTTCATTATTGTACTGTTAGTAACCCGGGAACCGGAGCAGACGACGCTTTTGTTTTGAAGCGCTGCGTGTTGCGTAACGCCACATGGCCTTCTCACAGCCGACCGGCGATAGCCGCTGGTGCGCGCCATTTTCAAATCTGTTTACTCCCTTAATATTTTGACCGCTTGTTTGTTTACCTACTCTTTGTTCACCTAGTCCTTTTTATGCACTAAGTCATGTGGAATATAATTTGGCATCTTAGAATGTTTATTTAGATCTTATTTAGACGCAGGATCGAGCTTAATCAGTAGCCGATGCCTCGCTGTGTCTATTCTTTTTATAGCCGTCGTCTGCATGTCGCGTTCTCTAGTGAATAGTAGTGAATCGTTGTTTTGACTCGATTAAATTAATTCTGTGTCGATCAATGCTTTGTCGTATAGTATTTTGCTTAGCTGACTTCATGTTTAGTGTTTATTTTGGGTTGAAATTAACTTATTAAGTATTGTGTACTGTAGAAGCTAAGTTGTATTCATAGACTACTTGATATCACTATCAGCGCTGTTGCGACTAAGATAACGCGCCCCAGGCGAAAGATCGCACCGATTGTTTTAGTACTAGTCTTTGAGTGTGTCTTGCTTCTCTTATAGAGCGTTGTATTGTAATTGTTATGTACCATTTTAACCGTGGGAGCGTGCACTTTATTCTGATGTAAGTTTTATTGACAGTTATATTTTGTACATTGTGTTAGTTGTGATTTAGTTGTACGAATCTGCTTATAGACAGGTGCAAGCCACGCTTCCCACTCTTGTTGTAAATTAAATAAGTCATGTGTGTACATTTTGTTTATACGGTTTAAAAGGTTGTAACTGTAGCTTTTATTTGATGTATTTCATGTTTTAATTAGTTTAGTTATTGTTGAGGAAACTGTATTTGTGCGGGCCAAGGAAACACAATTGTCAGCCATTTTGTGGTCCAGAGGGCCGATTTCATTGTAGCGATAGCGTGTGTTCTTTGCGGCCCGCGCAGTTCTCTTATCTATGCGTGCGCGTGAGGATTTTGGGGGTGCTGAGAAAGTTGTCTGCTGCTGTAGAATAAAGCCTGTTTGCCGTCGCCGCCTGCTGTGGTCTCCATTTTGACTGACTCCGCTGCCTGTGTCCTGTCCTTCTACCACTCCACTCCATTACATTTACATTTGCTTTCATGTTCTAAATGTTTTGTTTGCTTGTGTCTTTTCCAGCACAGACACTGTTTCCTGGTTGGTGCAAATAAAAGTTATGTTATAGAAACCTCTGACTTGTTACTCTTCATTTCATGCTTCAACCTGCTTCCCTCACTCCCCACCCCATCCCCTACACAAATACTCTGTTTATATTACATTAAAGGTGTGTGTGTGTTGTTGTTAGAGGAGAAGATAGAGAGAGAGGAGAGAGAGAGAGCGAGAGAGAGAGAGAGAGAGGAGAGAGAGAGAGAGAGAGATTGAGTGAAACTTTTATTTCTCAATGTAAAGCTATTAGCCCAAGGCCGACTCACATATCTGCCGTTGCTACATTACTACTAATAACCAAGACATTGATATTATTACAGAAGGGTATAGACAAATACAGCATCAGTAAAATAAAAATAACAACACATAAAACGAGACAGCGATTGCAACGGGAATGAAAAAATAGCAAGTGAAAAACAAAGGGGAGCAAAAAAGTCAAAAAACTAAATTACAACACACACCCACCCCCACCCCCCACACCCCCACACACACACACAACACACACACCACCACACACACCCCCCACAAAACCCCAAAAGAAATTTGGGGGTAATTTACAGAAAGAGCAGGGGAAGGGGGGGGATAAAATTAAGTTTAAAGGGAAAAACTACAATAAAAAAAAGGAAAAAGAAAAAAGGGATACAAAACTAGAAAATACAATTTAAAAAAAAAAAAAAAAACCTTTAAAAAAAAAATAAAAACATTTTAAAAAAAAATAAAAAAGGAATATATGCATATACACATATACAAAAAAGAGAGAGGAAGAAAATTTTAGAAAAGATAGGGGGAGAAGGGGGAGAGGGGGAGAAAGAAAAGAGGGGGGAAGAGGGGGGAGGGGGGAGAGAAGGGAAGGGGGAGGGGGAAAAAGGTTTGGTTGGGGAAGGGAAAACCCACCGGGGGATTAAAACCATAAACCAGGAATTGGGAACCTTTCCACAGGACCAAAAACCCCCCCCTTGGCCTTTTTCCCCTTTGCTTTGGGGGTCGTCCAGTCCCCGATACTACTCATTGGAAACTTGCCCTTCCCAACGGCCTTAGCGTCAAAGGCAATAAAATTTCTGTCAACTAGTGGTTTTAAAAATATTTCTATAATTTCTACATATATGTCTTTTAAAAAAATATCGCTTCCAATGGCTTATTACGGCAAAGCCCATAATTTGAAAAAATTTTCCACATACTTGAAAAATTTTTTCAAAAATAAATTTGAATTGTTTTCGACAAAAAAGGGCCCCTCTCACTTAAATTTTTCGCGTAAGCGACAATGGAGTGGCATACGCGATTTTCCCGGGGGTTTTGGGGGGGGGAAACGCGGCAGCCCGGGTTTTTCTGGCCCAGGCATGGGTTATTTCCCTGGTACTAGTAGTAGTGAAAACCTCCCATTTCACGGCCAAAAAGGGGGGGAAAAGATATTTCCGTGAATCCGA
>JABMCL010000316.1:147500-240417 GCA_018857735.1 Alviniconcha marisindica | reverse complement strand
GGTGAATATGTGTGTGTGTTGTGTGTGTGTTGTGTTTTGGTGATGTGTGTGTAAGGAATTTTGGGGTGTATTTAGTTGATTTTTTATGTTTTGCTTTTGTGTGTGTGTGTGTGGGAGGAATGGATATAAAGTGTTGTGTGGGGGGTGAATATTGTGTGTGTTTTGTGTGTGTGTGTGTGTGTGTGTGTGTGTGTGTGTGTGAGGGAGGAATGGATATGAGGTGTATGTGTGGGAGGTGAATATGTATGTGTGTGTGTGTGTGTGTGTGTGTGTGTGTGTGTGTGTGTGTGTGTGTGTGTGAGGGAGGAATGGATATGAGGTGTATGTGTGGAGGTGAATATGATGTTGTGCTGTGTGTGTTTTTTGTGGTGAGGGTGGTTGGGGTTTGTATGTGGGGAGGTGTATGTATGTGTGTGTGTGTGTGTGTGTGTGTGTGTGTTTTGTGTGTGTGTGTGGTGTGTGTGTGGGAGGGGGAAAAAATAGAGTGTATGTGAGGAGGTGAATAATATGTGTGTGTGTGTGTGTTGGTGTGTGTGTGTGTGTGTGTGTGTGTGTGTGTGAGGGAGGAATGGATATGAGGTGTATGTGTGGGAGGTGAATTTTGTATGCGTGTGTGTGTGTGTGTGGGGTGTGTGTGTGCCGTGCTTTCTGTGTGTGTGGTGTGTGTGTGTGTGTGAAGATGTGACTGTGTGTGTGTGGCGTGTGCATGTGTGTGTTGTGTGTGTGTGTGTGTGTGTTTGTGTGTGTGTTGTATGTTTTGTAGTGATGTGCACAGGGCAGAGTGGCAAGGCACCTACAGGTGTGGAGTCACTCCTGCACACACCTGATGGCATCCAGCGTGGAGGGCAGCGGGTGCTGCAGGTGGTTCTCCTGGTGCAGTTGGCCTGGGTTTACCGCAATCACGTAGTCGTTGTGCTGCTGGTGCAGCCCGGGTTTATTGTCTTCAAACTTGGTCCGCCGAATCTTCCAGCTTACACCAGCTTTCCTGCACACACAAAACAGTCGGTCAGGGTGGGGTGGGCAATTCGTGGGGTGGATGTGGGCTAACTTTATGGAAGGGGTAAAAACATCCGTCAAGGTTGGGGGTGGGGGGAGGGTGGGCTTAATGTTATGTAAGGGTGGATGTGGGAACTTTATGGAAGTGATAAAACATCCCGGGCAGGGTGGGGGGTGGGCTTAAAGTTACGTAAGGGGGGGATGTGGGCATAACTTATGGAAGGGCACCCCCTTTGGGAGGGTAACTAGGTTTCAGGTTATCCCCCCCCTCCCCTTACATAAGGGGGGGTGGGTAACACTTCGAGGGGGGGGGTAACCATGTAAGGGAGGGGTAAACCTTTTTAGGGGGGGTTTCCTACGTAAGGGGGGGGGGGTTAGTAAGGGTGGGGGGGAACTACTTAAGGGTGGGGTGGGGGTAACCTTACATGGGGGTGGGGGTGGGGTGGGTATACTTATGTAAGGGGTGGGGGATAACCCTGGGTTAACCTTACAAAAGGGGTGGGGTTAACCTTACGTAACGGGTGGGCTTAACCTTACAAAGGGGTGGGCTTAACCTTACAAAAGGGGTGGAGGTGGGGTTAACTTTACAATAAGGAGTGGGGGTGGGGCCAACATGCTGTACCTTTGTTCTGGACATCGAGGTACTTGGCGCGGTCCAGCCTGAGTCTCTCCATCAGACGGGAGTAGTCCATCTTGCTTTTCTGCACGTCCTCCTGGTGCTGCAACCAGAGAACAGGCACACCCTGCTGATTAAAATAGTCCCATTAAGGCACGTCCCATTAAGGCATGTCCTCATTAAGGCACATCCCATTAAACTTCTTGTCCGCTTTCATCTTTTCTACAAATACAATGGTGGAAGGCACTTCACTGGAATCTTAAAAAAAGAAATTAAAGGAAAGCGGCCTTACATTTCATATCAGAAACATAACATTATAATAAACTATTAATAATAATAATAATTACATACATTTATCATGTGCTCATCAACACCCTGAGCACTCACATGCTACATATTAACCTAAGTACAAACTACAATATTCTATACACACATAGAGTACAGTCCTACCAAAACAGTTTACATAAGGCTTTATATGCGCACACACACACACACAAACACACACACACACACACACACGATGACTGTAGCAGAAACTGGGTATTGATATTAGTTGGGGTGGAAATACTGTGAGAAGAGGAAGATTTTCAGTTTGGCTTTAAAAGATGACAGGGTTGAGCAGTGTCTAAGGTCTTGTGGGAATGAATTCCAAATGTGGGGTCCAAAGGAAGAAAAAATGCAAAAGCCATGAGTCTTGCAACTGTATTGCTGGATTTTCAGCATGCTGGTGTCAGAAGAAGAGTGTAGTGTATGACACAGAGTGTAGTCACGTAGCAGTTCAGAAAAGTAAGCAGGACCAAAGCAATTTATAGCATTGAAACACATACAAGCACATACATTTCATCTAACATTTTACCTAATCTTGTGAATCTTAAAATTCAACAAAACTGTCACAAACTGTTGTGATAATTTTTCAGACCACTGACCATGCACATACAGCCCCAAACTCACTGACCATGCACATACAGCCCCCAAACTCACTGACCTTGGTCATTTGTGAATCTAGGCTGTTTCGCTGATCCAGGTAAGAGCGGCGAGCATTCTTCTTTTCAGAAATCAGGAAGGTGAGAGACTCCAGGGTGCGACTGGCGACAGTTTCAGAGTTGTCTTTCACTTGTTTGATGAAGTTCTCCATCTCCTTCAGCTGGGTGTCCCAAGCCTGTGGCAAGCAAAATGTGAGCTGGATTAAAATGGCTCAGCACCACATCATTACGGAGTTTGGAAACATCCCTCACACACATGCATGCATACACACATATAATTATAAATACACAAACTCCTCATACACTCCAATAACCTCTCTCTCTCTCTCACACACACACACACACACACACACACACACACACACACGCATGCACACACACACATGCACACGGAAGCAGGATGGGGGTTAGCTCTCCGTCAGGGTCACTGCTACACTACTCACTAACTCAGAGTGACACAGACTGTGACAAAACCACCATTGGGCCACTTCACAGCTTTTCCTGGATCCCAGTGAAAACCCTGGACCCAGGAAACATGCACTCAATTCTCAAACCAAACTCTGCAAGATAACCCTGTCAGCTTCCTTGTTCACATTCCTCTACAGTCATTATATATATATATATATATATATATAATATATATATATATATATATATATATATAATATATATGTCAGTTTATTTCTTCTAGTGTTACAAAACATATTACTGTCATATATTATAAACTAAAAAGCAACAACATTCAATCAGTATGTATAATTCTTCATTTTTTTAAAATGACTCCATAAATAAACAAAGTGTGGATAATAAATGACTACATAAATAAATTGAAATTAGCAGCAATAACAGAGCAACTGACCCATGAACAAAATTAATGGAGACAGAGTGTCAGACAAATTAGTGGAGACAGAGTGTCAGACAAATTAATGGAGACAGAGTGTCAGACAAATTAATGGAGACAGAGTGTCAGACAAATTAGGCAGAGACACTGACAGCTGACCGTTGGTCAGTTGGCTGGCTGAGGTCACCCTATATCACCAAGTGCTGACCTATAAAACACTCCCCAACTGGGCAGGTCAACAGACCTAAATCACCAAGTGCTGACCTATAAAACACTCCCCAACTGGGCAGGTCAACAGACCTAAATCACCAAGTGCTGAACTATAAAACACTCCCCAACTGGGCAGGTCAACAGACCTAAATCACCAAGTGCTGAACTATAAAACACTCCCCAACTGGGCAGGTCAACAGACCTAAATCACCAAGTGCTGAACTATAAAACACTCCCCAACTGGGCAGGTCAACAGACCTAAATCACCAAGTGCTGAACTATAAAACACTCCCCAACTGGGCAGGTCAACAGACCTAAATCACCAAGTGCTGAACTATAAAACACTCCCCAACTGGGCAGGTCAACAGACCTAAATCACCAAGTGCTGAACAATAAAACACTCCCCAACTGGGCAGGTCAACAGACCTAAATCACCAAGTGCTGAACTATAAAACACTCCCCAATTGGACAGGTCAACAGGCCTAAATCACCAAGTGCTGAACTATAAAACACTCCCCAACTGGACAGGTCAACTGGCTGGCCAGTGTACACTGCCCTTAATCACCAAGTCCCAAACCAGTGATACACCGGATCTAACTGCCACATGTTGGTCAGCTCACACACCAGAACTAGCTTGGGTGAGCTGCACAACTGATACATACCACGTCCAACTGGTGCCTGCCGGACAGCCGATACACACTGAGCTATGATACATGCCAGACAACCAACACATGTATGACACTGGATCTCACTGTCTGGATAGCTGGATGGCTCAAACACCCCCAGTGTAACTTGCACTAGTTAACTGAACAACTAATACCTGTATGCCTGATGTGTCTGGCACTTGCCAGACAGCCAATACATGCTGGATCTAGTCTGTGCCAGCTGACACTCATATAATCTAACATACACTGGATTTAGCCTGTGCCAGCTGACACTCATCATGATAATCTAACATACACTGGATCTAGCCTGTGCCAGCTGACACACATAATCTAACATACACTGGATCTAGCCTGTGCCAGCTGACACTCACATAATCTAACATACACTGGATCTAGCCTGTGCCAGCTGACACTCAAAATCTAACATACACTGGATTTAGCCTGTGCCAGCTGACACTCATCATGATAATCTAACATACACTGGATCTAGCCTGTGCCAGCTGACACTCAAAATCTAACATACATTGGATCTAGCCTGTGCCAGCTGACACTCACATAATCTAACATACACTGGATTTAGCCAATGTCAGCTGATACTCATAATCTAACATACACTGGATTTAGCCAGTGTCAGCTGATACTCATATATAATCCAACATACATTGGATTTAGCCTGTGCCAGCTGATAGTGATACTCATATATAAATAATCTAACATACACTGGATTTAGCCATTAATATATATATAATATATATATATATATATATAATATATATTTTATATATATATATATATTATATATATATATATATATATATAATCTAACATACACTGATTGCCTGTGCCACATATATATATATATATATTTTATATATATATATATATATATATATATATATATATATATATATATATATTATATATATATAATATAAAAAAAATAAAAAATATTATATATATATATATATATATAATATTATATATATATATATATATAATATATTATATATATATATGTAATCTAAATACACTGGATTTAGCCTGTGCCAGCTGATAGTGATACTCATATATATATAATCTAACATATACTGGATTTAGCCTGTGCCAGCTGATAGTGATACTCATATAAATAATCTAACATATACTGGATTTAGCCTGTGCCAGCTGACACTCATAATTATAATCTAACATACACTGGATCTAGCCTGTGCCAGCTGACACTCATAATTATAATCTTAAGCCTGTTCTTAATTGGGCGAACATTTGTTCGCGGACACAGTTGGGAGTATTCAGATATAGTTCAGAGTATTCATTGAACTGTGACAAAGTTATATTCAGGGTCCAAAAAGCATTGCTCAACATGTTCTGGGAACATTCACCTTATTCGACAAACATTGCCTCTGAGTGGCTGAGAGCAGAGCTCTCCTGTGGAGGAGGAAGAAATAAAAATAAAAATGGATGATGGTGTCGCTAGGTTCTTCACTCGCTTCAGAGGGAATTTGTTTATTTGTTGACTTGTGGGAGGAGCAGCCTTGTCTCTGGGACCCAGAATGATATAATAGTTAGCTGAATTACCCTGTGAGGGATGATTAAAGTATACTGACTTGACTTGACTTTAGCCTACATTTTCGATCATGCTGTCTGCTGCATGTCTGTTGCAAGTTCGGGCCGAAACTTGCATCTCCTTATAAGCCAGTTAAGAATGAAGTAAAGTTCATCGAACTGTCCGAACCATGTTCGACGAACTAAAAGTTCAATTAAGAAACGAATCATAGACATAGTTCATCAAACTGTCCAAAGTATGTTCGGCAAACAAACATTCGCCCAGTTAAAAACGGGCTTAACATACACTGGATTTAGCCTGTGTCAGCTGATATATATATATATATATATATATATATATATATATATATATATATATATATATATATATATAATCTAACATACACTGGATCTAGCCTGTGTCGGCTGACATTCATAATTATAATCTAACATACACTGGATCTAGTCTGTGCCAGCTAACACTCATAATCTGACATACACTGGATTTAGCCTGTGTAAGCTGATAGTCATATATAATCTAACATACCCTGAATTTAGCCTGTGCCAGCTGACACTCATAATCTAACATACACTGGATCTAGAATGTGCCAGCTGACATTCATAATCTAACATACACTGGATTTAGCCTGTGCCAGCTGACACTCATAATTATAATCTAACATAGACACTCATAATTATAATCTAACATAGACTGGATTTAGCCTGTGTAAGCTGATACTGTGATAGTCATGTTATCTAACATACACTGGATTTAGCCTGTGCCAACTGGTAGTGATACTCATATTACCTAACATACACTGGATTTAGCCTGTGCCAGCTGGTAGTGATACTCATATTATCTAACATAATCTGGATTTAGCCTGTGCCAGCTGCTAGTGATACTCATATTATCTAACATACACTGGATCTAGCCTGTGCCAGCTGACATTCATGTAATCTAATGTACAGCCATCGGTCAGTTATCAGCATGCTGTATCTACCCTGGGTCAGTCATCAGCATGCTGTATCTACCCTGGGTCAGTTATCAGCATGCTGTATCTACCCTGGGTCAGTCATCAGCATGCTGTATCTACCCTGGGTCAGTCATCAGCATGCTGTATCTACCCTGGGTCTGTCATCAGCATGCTGTATCTACCCTGGGTCAGTCATCAGCATGCTGTATCTACCCTGGGTCAGTCATCAGCATGCTGTATCTACCCTGGGTCAGTCATCAGCATGCTGTATCTACCCTGGGTCAGTCATCAGCATGCTGTATCTACCCTGGGTCAGTCATCAGCATGCTGCATCTACCCTGGGTCAGTCATCAGCATGCTGCATCTACCCTGGGTCAGTCATCAGCAAGCTGTATCTACCCTGGGTCAGTCATCAGAATGCTGCATCTACCCTGGGTCAGTTATCAGCATGCTGTATCTACCCTGGGTCTGTCATCAGCATGCTGTATCTATACCCTGGGTCTGTTATCAGCATGCTGTATCTACCCTGGGTCTGTCATCAGCATGCTGCATCTACCCTGGGTCTGTTAACAGCATGCTGTATCTACCCTGGGTCTGCCATCAGCATGCTGCATCTACCCTGGGTCAGTCATCAGCATGCTGTATCTACCCTGGGTCAGTCATCAGCATGCTGTATCTACCCTGGGTCTGCCATCAGCATGCTGCATCTACCCTGGGTCTGTCATCAGCATGCTGTATCTACCCTGGGTCTGTCATCAGCATGCTGCATCTACCCTGGGTCTGTCATCAGCATGCTGTATCTACCTTGCACCAGCTGTTCAGCTGAGACATGACACATCTAACCTGTGCACAGTGATGACTGCACACGAGTGTCTGCGTTTACTGCAATGGCACTAAAGCATCGCTAATTATACCATGCCAAACTGAAGCCCATGAAAGCAAAAGCACAAGAATACAAATTACAGTACAGGTAATCAACAAAAATGGGGAGCCATGACACATACATTTCCAAAATTGGTTAAATAAATACACTGAAATGTTTCTGCCTTGACTCAGTGTGCACATACATGTGTGTGTGTGTGTGTGTGTCTGTCTGTGTGTGTGTGTGTGCGTGTGTGTGTGTGTGTGTGTGTGTGTGTGTGTGTGTGTGTGTGTGTGTGTGTGTGTGTGTGTGTGTGTGTGTGTGTGTGTGTGTGTGTGTGCATGTGTGTGTGTGTGTGTGTGTGCATGTGTGTGTGTATGTGTGTGTGTGTATGTATGTATGCATACATGCCTCTGTGTGGGTGGTTGTTGTTGGCGACCCACCAACCCCAATTTTGGGGGCACAGATCTATACCCTTTAGAATTGTTGAGAGAGTAAAAATACCCTTTTAATTTTGTATTGTTTGAAGTTACAACTGTGCAGGCCAGGGGTGAGTCTATCCCCTAGAATCATCAACATGGGGAGCCCTGAGCGCTACACAGTCATGAATAATCTCACCCTAAAGATGCTGCAACAGTCATGAATAATCTCACCCTAAAGATGCTGCAACAGTCATGAATAATCTCACCCTAAAGATGCTGCAACAGTCATGAATAATCTCACCCTAAAGATGCTGCAACAGTCATGAATAATCTCACCCTAAAGATGCTGCAACAGTCTTGAACAATCTCACCCTAAAGATGCTGCAACAGTCTTGAAATTCCATCAAGTCTGAGTTGTCTCCCTTGGTGGCATGCGCCATCATCTTGGTGAGGCTGGCCGTGTACTGTTTGTCAGCTTCCACCCGCGCCGACACAAAGCGCTTCATCATCTCCAGCAGCTTGATCTCCGCATCCTGCACCTTCAGCAAGGCCTCGTGGGACACACGCCCCTGTAGGTCTGCTCCAAACCCCATCTTAAGTTAACGCCTCAACGATTTCTGAAAAAATAAAGTGGCCTCTTGAATGCATATCACTGGCACAAGCTTGCAATCTCCATATTATAATTTATATATATCACTAATATTCAATACTATTTATTTACACATTATACATGACTAACATTCATTACTATTTTATCTGTTATTACCACAAATCCGCGAATGGATTAAAGAGACTCCACCCCATGTGAACAGCCAAAGTACAGGGTCTTCAGGCATTGAAGTTTTAACACAGCAGACCTGCAAATGGATTAAAGGGACTCTCCATCCCTTGAAAAAACAGAAAATACAAAGTATCCCCCTTCACCACACTGGAGACCTGCACATGGATTAAACTTAAAGAGACTGTCAATGTGAATAGTTTTTTTAATATATAACTTTTTTTCTTTTTTTAACTAAAGTCGCCTCATGATGCATCACACCTCAGTCCTGGAAGTCAGTTTAAATGGACTCTCATTCTCAGTGAGTCAATCCCATACAAAAAACAAACAAACAAAAGTAGCCTGATGAAAGCTGATAATTTAAAAAGATTCTCCAGGTGAAGAATACTTGCAGGATACAGTATTTTAAAACAAGATTATTCACACTGCTGTCCTTGAATTTGCTTGATCAATCCAAAAAACAAAACAACAACACCTAGTTCATTTCACATCTGCACAATAAATTAATTCAGTTTTATTGTCATTTTATCAGGGTTTAAACTGCTAAACCAATAATTGCTGGGGTTTTTATCATTGGGAAATTTGCCCCCAACTCATAAATATCTAGATCTAAATAGTGTCATGTGACATGAGCATCAACAGGGAGACTCCGGTCTTTGCCATTCAAAGTGTTTTTATGTACAGATCTATAGGACAATGGAGTGTCAATGGACTGTCTCCAGTCTTTGCAGATCACAGTGTTTTATGTAGGACAAAGACGAGTCTTTGCAGTCCACACTTTGTAACGTTTTATGTAGGACAAAGAGAGGAGTCTTTGCAGTCCACACTTCGTAGCGTTTTATGTAGGACAAAGAGAGGAGTCTTTGCAATCCACACTTTATAGGGTTTTATGTAGGACAAAGAGAGGAGTCTTTGCAATCCACACTTCATAGTGTTTTACTTTTATGTAGGACAAAGAGAGGAGTCTTTACAGTCCACACTTCATAGCATTTTATGTAGCGGAGTCTCTGCAGTTCACTGCACTTTATTTTTAGCGTGTATAACATGGAGAGGATTCTTTGTAGTTTGTAGAGTTTTGTGCAAGGCAAGGTGAGGAAATGTTTGCAGTTTGTAGTGTTTCATGTAGGACAAGGAGAGAAAGTCTTTACAGTTTGTGGTGTTTCATGTAGGACAAGGAGAGAAAGTCTTTACAGTTTGTAGTGTTTCATGTAGGACAAGGAGAGAAAGTCTTTACAGTTTGTAGTGTTTTATGTAGGACAAGGAGAGAAAGTCTTTACAGTTTGTAGTGTTTCATGTAGGACAAGGAGAGAAAGTCTTTACAGTTTGTAGTGTTTCATGTAGGACAAGGAGATAAAGTCTTTACAGTTTGTAGTGTTTTCTGTAGGACAAGGAGAGAAAGTCTTTACAGTTTGTAGTGTTTCATGTAGGACAAGGAGAGGAAAGTCTTTACAGTTTGTAGTGTTTCATGTAGGACAAGGAGAGAAAGTCTTTACAGTTTGTAGTGTTTCATGTAGGACAAGGAGAGAAAGTCTTTACAGTTTGTAGTGTTTCATGTAGGACAAGGAAAGAAAGTCTTTACAATTACAGTTTGTAGTGTTTCATGTAGGACAAGGAGAGGAAAGTCTTTACAATTACAGTTTGTAGTGTTTCATGTAGGACAAGGAGAGAAAGTCTTTACAGTTTGTAGTGTTTCATGTAGGACAAGGAGAGAAAGTCTTTACAGTTTGTAGTGTTTCATGTAGGACAAGGAGAGAAAGTCTTTACAGTTTGTAGTGTTTCATGTAGGACAAGGAGAGGAAAGTCTTTACAGTTTGTAGTGTTTCATGTAGGACAAGGAGAGAAAGTCTTTACAATTACAGTTTGTAGTGTTTCATGTAGGACAAGGAGAGAAAGTCTTTACAGTTTGTAGTGTTTCATGTAGGACAAGGAGAGAAAGTCTTTACAGTTTGTAGTGTTTCATGTAGGACAAGGAGAGGAAAGTCTTTACAGTTTGTAGTGTTTCATGTAGGACAAGGAGAGAAAGTCTTTACAGTTTGTAGTGTTTCATGTAGGACAAGGAGAGAAAGTCTTTACAGTTTGTAGTGTTTCATGTAGGACAAGGAGAGAAAGTCTTTACAGTTTGTAGTGTTTCATGTAGGACAAGGAGAGGAAAGTCTTTACAATTACAGTTTGTAGTGTTTCATGTAGGACAAGGAGAGAAAGTCTTTACAGTTTGTAGTGTTTCATGTAGGACAAGGAGAGAAAGTCTTTACAGTTTGTAGTGTTTCATGTAGGACAAGGAGAGAAAGTCTTTACAGTTTGTAGTGTTTCATGTAGGACAAGGAGAGAAAGTCTTTACAGTTTGTAGTGTTTTCATGTAGGACAAGGAGAGAAAGTCTTTACAGTTTGTAGTGTTTCATGTAGGACAAGGAGAGAAAGTCTTTACAGTTTGTAGTGTTTCATGTAGGACAAGGAGAGAAAGTCTTTACAGTTTGTAGTGTTTCATGTAGGACAAGGAGAGAAAGTCTTTACAGTTTGTAGTGTTTCATGTAGGACAAGGAGAGAAAGTCTTTACAGTTTGTAGTGTTTCATGTAGGACAAGGAGAGAAAGTCTTTACAGTTTGTAGTGTTTCATGTAGGACAAGGAGAGAAAGTCTTTACAGTTTGTAGTGTTTCATGTAGGACAAGGAGAGAAAGTCTTTACAGTTTGTAGTGTTTCATGTAGGACAAGGGAAGGAAACTGGAAAGTCTTTGTAGTTCTGTTGTATCATTTATGTAGGACAAGGAGAGGAAAGTCTTTAGAGTTTGTAGTGTTTTATGTAGGAAAAGGAAAGTCTTGCAGTTTGCAATGTTTTATGTAGGAAAAGGAAAGTCTTGCAGTTTGCAATGTTTTATGTAGGACAAGGAGGGAACAGTTTTGCAGTTTGCAATGTTTTATGTAGGACAAGGAGAGTTTTTGCAGTTTGCAATGTTTTATGTAGGACAAGGAGAGACTGCATGTCTGGGGACCCCTTGATTCACTTAAGATCAGCACAGCTTTCTCTTCCTCGGAACCCAGTTTCCTCATCTGTTTGCATACTTGATCTGGCTGTTTAACAAAGTTTAGTTAGCTTTCAGACCTCAGCAGTCACCATTGCCCTTGGTTTGTTGGCTTTGAGCTAATTATGTTAAATCTAGTTATTTTAGTATAATTTCTATAACTTGTATAAGTCATAACACAGAGCATGCTGTACATGTATGGAATTTATATAAAAATATATGAAGTGTGTGTATGTCATTATGTGTGTGTGTGTGTGTTGTTGATTTTTTTATTGATTTTTTTGGGTCTTATTTTCTTAAAATTATTATGACTCATATGAGAACCACAAATTAAATCATGTGGTTTTAGTGAGGGTTGATTTACAAATTATATGACCAAGGAAACCTGGAAAAAAATCAAGAAAAAAAATCAGAGAAGTGGTCTTAAGCCCATTCTTACCTGGGCAAAATTTTGCTTGGTGAACATAGTTTGGTGTATTTGTTGAACCTAACAAAAGTTAAGCAAACATAGTTGGTTTTTAACACTATAACATTAACAGGGCAAACTCTTGCTTCGCAAACCTAGTTCAGGGTATTCCTTGAACTGTGACGAAGATATATTTGGGGTCCAAAAAGCTTCACTCAACATGTTCTGGGAATATTTGCCCAGTTCAGTGAATCTTGCCTCTGAATCTGATTGGTTGAGAACAAAGAGAGCCCTCCTGTTAATGAGGAAGAAAGAGAAATAGATGACACTGTCAAGAAATGGATGACACTGACAGTGACAGTGTCAAGACTTCATTCGCTTCAGAGGGAACTGACCTATTTGTTGACTTGTGGGAGGCGCAGCCTTGTCTCTGCGACCCAGAATGATATAGTAGTTGGCTGCATTACCCTGTGAGGGACGATTAAAGTATATTGACTTGACTTTTACATTTGCCTACATTTTGGATCATGCTTTCTGTTGCACTTCTGCCGCAAGTCTGGGCCGAAGCTTGCATCTCATTACAAGCCAGTTAAGAATGAAGTATAGTTTGTTGAACTGTCCAAACCATGTTCAGTAAACTGAAAGTTCAGTTAAGAAACAAATTATAGTTCACTGGACTGCCTGAAGTATGTTCGGTGAACAAACAGTGCGCCCAGTGAAGAACGGGCTTTTAAACAGTTAAAATTGGGTTGGTCTGTCGTGAGGATGGCCTTTCATCAGAGGTTATTCCATTGCATTATTAATAATAATGTACCAGTACTAGTAGCACTGCTACTAGTTTTGGTCATGTACAAGCACAAAATCTCATGTCGAACTCTCAAGTAAAACTAGAACTAGTAAAAGTCAACAACAACACCACTGTTGGTGTCAATAGTGTCATCAAGATTCAGTCAGCTGGGTTTTGGGCGTGGCCGTTGCCATTTCTGCCAGATTTGGCACATGTGTTTACCTAATTGTTCCCAAATCCTAACAAGGCGATAAACAGGTCGTATCCTAACGGGTCGTATCAACTTGTTTGCAAAACGGGCTGATCATCCACACGGATTTGAGCAGTTTCTTTCCAACAAATGACCCCGATCTTTGACAGCATAGGGTGCCGTTTCGGCAGTTACACTGAAGCCCTATGAAACCCTCTTTCACCTGATCAAGAAAAAGCAAACAGAAACACTTACATGTTCAAAGCATCGGCTGGAGATATATCGCCAATATCATGACGATAAGAACATCAGATCTCAGACTTCCTTCATTCTCTCCATGCCAAAGCAGAATTTCCTAAACTTCCGCTTTGTAGCGTGTGTACTACGTCACCCATTTCTGTGTATTTTCCAAGGGGATGACGAAGAACGCAAACAGAAGACGAAATTGATTTTGTGAGCAGACGCCTTGGGGGTAAAGTTTGCTCCTTTTTGCTAAATTATTGTAAGTATCACCTTGTGTTCGGATGGCCTTGTACTGTTACGATGCAGGCTATAACATGCTTATAACATCAAGGTTATGTGAAGGCCATCGTTGTGTGTGTGTGTGTGTGTATAATATGAAATCTAATCCAAACCTGCGATGTACCTCCCTAACTTGCAGTAATCCTTTTCCAGTGATTGCCGCGCTGACGATCTGCTGTTTTAAATGTTGGTAAAATGGGCTTAGACATACCATAACCCTGGCGTGTCGATGAAACGATTTAGCTGACAGATGGGGAGTCTCTGAACATCGTTTTCAGCTTCGTGAAATTTATCGAGAAGGGAGATAACAACAGTAACAAAACAATGTCCGGACCGGCGAGAAGGATGTCGATGTTATGTTTTCGTTTTTTGTTCCACATGATTTCATGAGGTCTTAGTATGAGTATGATTTTGCAAACTTCTAGTTCTACAAGTACCACCATGGTCAGAATGCCATCAACAGCACATATCATTATCAACTAACACTGTAAGTTGTGTAACACTAACAGACTAACACTAACTTGTAAGTAACAGTACTTTGCATGGCAAACTACAGGCAGAAGACCATCAAACTAGTGATAGTTCATAGTATGATAAATATCAGTGATAGTTGATGCTTCTACCAACGACCCATCCTCTCTCACACTCACTACGACACTAGTCTCAGTCACCTCATACTGGGGGAAAAAGATAGTAAAACTGACCACATCACACCTCTGTTTAAATTTCTCCATTGGCTTCCAATCCAACAAAGAATTCAGTACAAGATAAACACACTCTGCTATAAATGTATCACAGGCTCTGCTCTGTCTTATCTCTGTGACTGTCTTCAACTTTACGCACCCTCCCATACTCTCGACTCCGCTTCTGATACTCTCAGCCTCCAGATTCCTCACACCA
The DNA here is from genome assembly GCA_018857735.1 of Alviniconcha marisindica. Classification (NCBI taxonomy): domain Eukaryota; kingdom Metazoa; phylum Mollusca; class Gastropoda; family Provannidae; genus Alviniconcha; species Alviniconcha marisindica. Next base: position 225,705 of record JABMCL010000316.1, on the reverse strand, counting down.
GACTCTCCACTGTTGGTTCCCGTGCCTTTTCTATTTTCAGTCCATCAACATGATGAACATGGAATGACCTTCCCCTTCCTCTCCAACAGAAACCCAGAGCTCTGGGCTCATTCAGATCTAATCTCAAAACATTTCTTTTCCTAAAATTGTACATTTGTAGACCTGCCAAGTTTTCTGTCCCATGCTGATGTCTTCATCGGTTCCAGGTCTCCTGGGCATTTGCTGCCAGTTTTGAGTTGTGTATATTTAGCTTTGTATAGTCAGAATGCTTGTGTGGGTGGGTGCCTCTGTGTATATGTGTGTGCATGTGTGTGCGTTTAGAAATGAAATAGCTAGGGACAAGATTTTGTGCTTTAAAAATAAGAAAATTATTATTATTATTATCCCATGCCCTGCTGCAGAGCAGATTACAAAAACTTAGAAAGTGCTCCAACTTCCCATGCACCACAGTTGACTGGAACAGCCTGGATGAGGATAGCATGTCCTCAGCTCCCACCCTGACCCACCCTTGAGTCCTTCTACAGTTCCAGTCCTGACTGTCCAAATGTACCACATGATTCACCCCCCCCCCCCCCCAACCCCATCTGAGTGTACTCTGTATGGTGACATAGTCTTCAGAAAGATGAAGCTGGTCACTTAATAAGAAGATGAACAAATTTAAGTTGAATGTTTCTTTTCCTGCTTTTTGTTGACTGATGAAGTGAAGCTGAATGAAGGAGTCAGGCACGGACAAAGTGACACGCTGGCCTAGAGCTGCTGGAGGGCTAACAGTAACACTGTGTAACAGTAACATGCAGCTTGGATACACTTCATGAAGCTTACACTTTTTTACAGGTCAGCAAATAGACACAGTGCTTAGTGATGACAGATTGAACCACAGCCTCCTCTGCCACAAGACTACTTCATCATCCACAGCCAGGCCAACAGCTGGATCTCAAGTTTCTTCCTTGTGTGATTATAATGTGTGATTGTAGCACATCCATCCATGACTGATTTTTTTTTTTAAAGACAACAACAACAACAACAACAAAAAACAAGCAAACAATTTTAAATAATTTAACTTTTTTACAGGTTGACACTAAATGACAGACATGGCAGAATGTGCAGGTTCTGCAACTGCAAGTGACCCGGCTTGCCAAGTAAACAGGATCAGGCAAGCAAGAGAGAGTGCTGTTTCATTATCGGCCATGCCAGGCAACAGCTCAACTGCAAGTGACCTGGCTTGCCAAGTAAACAGGATCAGGCAAGCAGCAGAGAGTGCTGTTTCATTATCGGCCATGCCAGGCAACAGCTCGGGTGCTGCCCTGACGGTCTGCACCATTGCATCATCCGTCTCGACCCTGGCGGTGTCCGAGAACAGCCTTCCCGGTCTGGCCGCCACTTCCGACCGTGACTCAGCGTGTTGCCCCCCGAAGAGGAAGTGTCTGTCTGTGGGAGATGTCCGCTTTGAGCTTTTGGATTCGGTCACGCAGTCTGACTCCTCGCTTCGGCCATTCTGCCAGCCTGACGTTGCAGGAAGTGTGAGGGTAGGGACTCATTGCTGCAACGGAGGGTCAAAATTAGGCAACGCATTGAACATTATGGACGCCTTGTCCACTAGTTTTTCAAGTCACGTAAAACCTGAGTGTTTCTACGTTGATGGCGTTGCCTCAGAAGGTTGTGACCGCGCTGAGTTCAAACCAGACGTGCAAGTTGCGGAGAGTGTGAAGCCTGTGGAGAGGACTGTCCACGAGACGAGAGCAGGTGGCCGCAGCATGCAGCGTGTCCAGCGGCTGTCCTGCCCTGATGACTCAGAGGGCTGTGGCGGAACAGGGCCCACTTTTGTCAGCAGCAGGGGCCAGGCAGCCAGGGTGACTGGCCGCGCCCTGACTCCTCCCCCTGACCGTTGCCAAATGTTTGGCAGCACATGTGCTGGCTGTGGTGTGGATGTCAAACAGTGGAGGGAACAGACAGCAGTTGGGACTAACAGCGGGTGTGGTGGCAGTGGTGTGGCTGGCAAACTGTTGAAGAAACAGACGGTGGCAGATGGGACTGAAAGCGACGGTTTCTGCGCAGGGCGTGGCTCCCGGGACTCCCACGTCAGCGGCAAAGTTGAAGCGCACACTTCTGGTCCCGGCTGGAGTGTGGGTAAACCCGGTTCTTCATCCGGTGGTGCGCATACACCAGGCAGCGTGCGTTGCGGTGGAGATGCGCCCAGGCCAGGCTCCGGCCTCACCAAAGGAGGTCACGCACCAAAGAGCGTGTACAGTGGCAATGCAGCTGCGCCTGTTTCAAGTCCAGGGCTGAGCACCGTCAGTGAGCGAGCGGGCTTTGCAGCTGATTTGAGTTCAGAGCTGAGCTCAGCGACTTCAGCTGCAGAGCTGAAGGATGAGACTGCCGAGTCCTCGTTACGCACCGACTTCACACAATTCACCGCAGCCACAGGCTTGCCACACTTTGTGAAAACCAGTTTAGCGTCTTCCCATTCACACGGCACTCACATATTAGAGCGGCAAGACTTTGGGGCGGCCACACCAAGCTGTAGCACAGACTGTGGTACTGATGTACCCTGTAGCACAGACTGTGGTACTGATGTACCGCACATGAGTACGGGGTCATCTGAGCTAACGCTGAGCTCTGGTTGTGAGCATAAAAATGCGGCACTAACATTAAGCACTGACTATGAGTATGAGTATGAAACGGACACGTCAGGTTGCTCCGAGAGCAGCTCTGATGCCACGACTTCCAGTTCAGACAGTTGCAATGACCAATCAGTGGCCAGTGTCAGCTCTGCAAGAATTCCTCCCCAGAAACAGCTACAGCGCTCAGCTCCATTTGACAGTGACAGTAACTTGAAGAGGCTGGGAAAATCTAGAAACACGAAGAAAAAGGTGCCCAGTTACGGTCTGAAAACGGATGCAGTGAATGCCCTGCTGGGCTTGCGCCGGTCTGCAGGTTACCCCAAGACCAAACAGTTGCTGTACACGTCGCAGTCCTGGGAGGACAGGAGTAGACTGCTTGCCAGGGTGGGTGAGGGAGGAACCGACGCTGCAGCTGCTGCCAGCAAGCTGCTGATCACCATCAACGACCTGCCCTGCGTGCTGCTGGTCCACATCCTGTCCTTCCTGCCGGTTGCCACGCGCATCGGGCGCGTCAGCTTGGTGTGCAAGAGGTGGCAGTCGGCCGTGCTGGACCCCTGCCTGTGGAGGCGTTTGGACCTGCGCAACCTGCCTCGCTTGAAGGATGCCGTGCTGCTTCAGCTGGCCTCCTTAAGCGACCGCGTGTACACGCTGATTCTGTCTGATGGACGGTCAACACTTCTGACCGACCACGGGGTGTCCAAGGTGCTGCAGCAGTGTTCTCACCTCAAGAAGGTCAAGTTCAACAGGTAGGGACTCCGGTGCATTGATTGTCACGTTTCACATCAAGTTTATTCCTGTCTCAGTCTCATCACTGTCTCCTGGTCACTTAACCAGACTGTTTTGAACAAAAGGTGTTCACAGTTTGTAACTGTAATATTTCTAGCTGTTCTGGGGCAGTGGTAGTCCTGACCGCTAGTAGTGGAAACTCTGTTCAGTTCATTCGTTGTCTAGCGGGCTGCACATTGTACATAAACTTGGTCTGTGTGTGTGTGCAGGTGCTTCTTTTTGTCTGACGATGCCTTTGAACATGTGGGGCGTTGCTGCCACAACCTGCTGTGTCTCAACCTCAGTGGCTGCTTCACTGTCACCAACACAACGCTGCTTGCGGTAAGGGCTGCAGGTCCACACCTTCCTCTCTTCAACGTGGAGTCACATGGTGCAGACCATGGACTCAGTGGGTTGTGATGGGTGTGCTTAGTGTGTTGTGATGGGTGTGCAGACCATGGACTCAGTGGGTTGTGATGGGTGTGCAGACTGTGTGCTCAGTGGGTTGTGATGGGTGTGCAGACCGTGTGCTCAGTGTGTTGTGATGGGTGTGCAGACCGTGTGCTCAGTGGGTTGTGATGGGTGTGCAGACCGTGTTCTCAGTGGGTTGTGATGGGTGTGCAGACCGTGTGCTCAGTGGGTTGTGATGGGTGTGCAGACCGTGTGCTCAGTGGGTTGTGATGGGTGTGCAGACCGTGCGCTGTGATGGGTGTGCTCAGTGGGTTGTGATGGGTGTGCAGACCGTGTGCTCAGTGGGTTGTGATGGGTGTGCAGACCGTGTGCTGTGATGGGTGTGCTCAGTGGGTTGTGATGGGTGTGCAGACCGTGTGCTGTGATGGGTGTGCAGACCGTGTGCTGTGATGGGTGTGCTCAGTGGGTTGTGATGGGTGTGCAGACCGTGTGCTGTGATGGGTGTGCAGACCGTGTGCTGTGATGGGTGTGCTCAGTGTGTTGTGATGGGTGTGCAGACTCAGTGTGTTGTGAGGGATGTTACACACCATATGTAAGAATACTAAGATTGTAAGTCAATGTGTTGCAGTGGAAGTTACATGTAACTCAGTGTGTCGTAATAGATGTTACAGACCTTGTAACTCAGTGTGGTGTGGTGGATGTACAAACCATGTGACTTGGTGGGTTTGTGCAGATTGTGCGTCTCAGTGTGTTGTGATGGATTATGTGCAGACCAAGTAACCCAGTGTGATGTGGTGGATGTATAGACTATGTAACCCAGTGTGATGTGATGAATGTGCAGATCATGTGTTGTAACCCAGTGTGATGTGATGGATGTGCAGACCATCTTTTGTAACCCAGTGTGGTGCAGTGGATGTGCAGACGATGTGTTGTAACCCAGTGTGATGTGTTGGATGTGCAGACCATGTGTTGTAACCCAGTGTGATGTGTTGGATGTGCAGACCAAGTGTTGTAACCCAGTGTGAAGTGATGGACATGCAGACCATGTAACCCAGTGTGATGTGTTGGATGTGCAGACCATGTGTTGTAACCCAGTGTGATGCGGTGGATGTGCAGATCAGTGAAGGATGTCCTCAGCTACAGGACCTGGATGTCGGCCAGTGCGCTAAGATCACTGATGAAGGAGTCTGCGCTGTAGCCAAGGGATGCCCTCACCTCACTCACCTACGGCTGGATCAGTGCGGCAAGGTCAGTGTCAGGTGGATCAGTGCGGCAAGGTCAGTGTCAGGTGGATCAGTGCGGCAAGGTCAGTGTCAGGTGGATCAGTGCGGCAAGGTCAGTGTCAGGTGGATCAGTGCGGCAAGGTCTGTCAGGTGGATCAGTGCAGCAAGGTCAGTGTCAGGTGGATCAGTGCAGCAAGGTCAGTGTTGGGCCTGAAGGGCTGTGTGGACAAGGAGAAGAGTTAGGGGGGAGGGGGGGGGTATCCCTGTGTGTGCAGCCCCAGGCTGTGGGCAGTGATGCTGAACCACAGGGAGTGAGAAGGAGAAGAGTTAGGGCACTGGAGGAAGGGGGGGGGGGGGGGTATCCCTGTGTGTGCAGCCCCAGGCTGTGGGCAGTGACGCCGAGAAGGAAAAGGCAGGGTGCAAGTGGCAAAGGCAAGATTTTCCTTTGTTCTTAACGCTTCACAGTATAACAGTAAGGACTTCCCGACTGCCCCGGGCAGGTAACTTACTCAGTCGGGTGGGTGAAGATCACAGTGACCAGTCTGACTGGGCAAGTAATTGTTGTGTTTCCATCACCTGTATCAGGTGCAGTCAGTGTGGCAGTTTTGTTTGTGTTTCCATCACCTGTATCAGGTGCAGTCAGTGTATCAGTTTTGTTTGTGTTTCTGTACCATGTCAGTGATGGCATGAACAAGGCCAGACTGTGTGGCCGTGTCAGTGATGTCATGAACAAGGCCAGACTGTGTGGCCATGTCAGTGATGGCATGAACAAGCCAGACTGTGTGGCCGTGTCAGTGATGTCATAACAAGGCCAGACTGTGTGGCCGTGTCAGTGATGGTATCAACAAGGCCAGACTGTGTGGCCGTGTCAGTGATGTCATCAACAAGGCCAGACTGTGTGGCCTGTCAGTGATGTCATCAACAAGGCCAGACTGTGTGGCCGTGTCAGTGATGTCATCAACAAGGCCAGACTGTGTGGCCGTGTCAGTGATGTCATCAACAGGCCAGACTGTGTGGCCGTGTCAGTGATGTCATCAACAAGGCCAGACTGTGTGGCCATGTCAGTGATGGCATGAACAAGCCAGACTGTGTGGCCATGTCAGTGATGGCATGAACAAGGCCAGACTGTGTGGCCGTGTCAGTGATGGCATGAACAAAGGCCAGACTGTGTGGCCGTGTCAGTGATGGCATGAACAAGGCCAGACTGTGTGGCCGTGTCAGTGATGGCATGAACAAGGCCAGACTGTGTGGCCGTGTCAGTGATGGCATGAACAAGGCCAGACTGTGTGGCCGTGTCAGTGATGCATGAACAAGGCCAGACTGTGTGGCCGTGTCAGTGATGTCATCAACAAGGCCAGACTGTGTGGCCGTGTCAGTGATGTCATCAACAAGGCCAGACTGTGTGGCCGTGTCAGTGATGGCATGAACAAGGCCAGACTGTGTGGCCGTGTCAGTGATGCATGAACAAGGCCAGACTGTGTGGCCATGTCAGTGATGGCATGAACAAGGCCAGACTGTGTGGCCGTGTCAGTGATGGCATGAACAAGGCCAGACTGTGTGGCCATGTCAGTGATGGCATGAACAAGGCCAGACTGTGTGGCCGTGTCAGTGATGGCATGAACAAGGCCAGACTGTGTGGCCTGTCAGTGATGGCATGAACAAGCCAGACTGTGTGGCCGTGTCAGTGATGTCATGAACAAGGCCAGACTGTGTGGCCATGTCAGTGATGCATGAACAAGGCCAGACTGTGTGGCCATGTCAGTGATGGCATGAACAAGGCCAGACTGTGTGGCCGTGTCAGTGATGTCATGAACAAGGCCAGACTGTGTGGCCATGTCAGTGATGGCATGAACAAGGCCAGACTGTGTGGCCGTGTCAGTGATGTCATGAACAAGGCCAGACTGTGTGGCCATGTCAGTGATGGCATGAACAAAGCCAGACTGTGTGGCCGTGTCAGTGATGTCATCAACAAGGCCAGACTGTGTGGCCATGTCAGTGATGGCATGAACAAGGCCAGACTGTGTGGCCGTGTCAGTGATGTCATCAACAAGGCCAGACTGTGTGGCCATGTCAGTGATGGGATGATCAAGGCCAGACTGTGTGGCCGTGTCAGTGATGTCATCCAAGGCCAATGTTGCCAGTCAGTGATGTGACAAGGCCAGACTGTGTGGCTCAGTGATGTCATCAACAAGGCCAGACTGTGTGGCCGTGTCAGTGATGTCATCAACAAGGCCAGACTGTGTGGCCTTGTCAGTGATGTCATAACAAGGCCAGACTGTGTGGCCATGTCATGATGCATGAACAAGGCCAGACTGTGTTGGCCGTGTCAGTGATGTCATCAACAAGGCCAGACTGTGTGGCCATGTCAGTGATGTCATGAACAAGGCCAGACTGTGTGGCCACGTCAGTGATGGCATGAACAAGGCCAGACTGTGTGGCCGTGTCAGTGATGTCATCAACAAGGCCAGACTGTGGCTGTGTCAGTGATGGCATGAACAAGGCCAGACTGTGTGGCCGTGTCAGTGATGGCATGAACAAGGCCAAACTGTGTGGCTGTGTCAGTGATGTCATCAACAAGGCCAGACTGTGTGGCCATGTCAGTGATGTCAACAAGGCCAGACTGTGCGGCCGTGTCAGTGATGTTATCAACAAGGCCACTGTATCAAACACATCCAAAACCAATCTGTTTCTGCTGTACTGTGATAGAGAGCAAACCCACATGGGTTTCTTCTGTGAAGCTCAAACATGAAGCAAAAAAGTCATTCTTTTGCTGAAATTATAATGCTAAGTATTGACCAGTGAAGCCTGCAGTTAGAAACGGTTTATCTGTACGTTTTCTATGGCATCATGTGCACTAAGTATTGACCAGTGAAGCCTGCAGTTAGAAACGGTTTATCTGTACGTTTTCTGTGGCATCATGTGCTCTAAGTATTGACCAGTGAAGCCTGCAGTTAGAAGGGTTTTTGTTTTTTATCGGGCCGGGCAGCTTTGTGGGTGGTGTGGGTGTATATCTGCCTGTGTGGGTGGTGTGGGTGTATATCTGCCTGTGTGTGTGGGTGGTGTGGGTGTATATCTGCCTGTGTGGGTGGTGGGGGTGTATATCTGCCTGTGTGTGTGGTGGTGGGGGTGTATATCTGCCTGTGTGTGTGGTGGTGGGGGTGTATATCTGCCTGTGTGTGTGGTGGTGGGGGTGTATATCTGCCTGTGTGTGTGGTGGTGGGGGTGTATATCTGCCTGTGTGTGTGGTGGTGTGGGTGTATATCTGCCGTGTGTGTGGTGGTGTGGGTGTTATCTGTGTGTGGGTGGGTGGTGTGGGTGTATATCTGCCTGTGTGTGTGGTGGTGTGGGTGTATATCTGCCTGTGTGTGTGGTGGTGGGGGGGGGGGGTGGGGGGTCCATGCCTGCTGTTTTTGTGCGGTCTGTTTCATGTGAACCCTGTTTTTGTGTCTTTTGTGTTTTCAGCTGACCAACAGTGCTGTGCAGACAGTGGCTGACCACTGTCCAAAGCTGCAGTACCTTCACCTGTTGTCCTGCACTCTCACTGATGCCGGAATTTCCCACCTGTCCAAGGTAAGAAAGGTTTTGGTGCAACGATTTTTAAAAAAAGTTCCATTATGCGTGCCTAGTTATGTCACAAACAAATGCAGCATGAGTGAATGATTAAGTGTGTCCTTAAGTGTTTCCCTTATCTCTCTTGTAACACAGTGAGTGTTGGAACTGACTGGTAATCAAGACTCGGATAAAGGTTCAAAAGGAAATGGTGCAGTGTTTGCTCTTTTTCCGTTAGGAGTAGCAAGTGTTATCATTTTGGTTATTCTGCTACTGTTATTCTGTATCTGTCTGTTTCCATGCCACCTGGCGTCAGGCCTTCTCTTGTTCACAGGTGGACATGTAGGCCCACATGTGAAGAGCAGACTCTCTTGTACACACACGCACACACACAAACACACGCACGCACACACACACACACATATGCACACATACGCACGCACACACAAACACACATGCACACACGTACGCACACACATACGCACGCATACACACAAACACACAGACTCACACACACACACCAGTGACTATACACTGCATGCTCTGAAGCCGAGCTGACGGCCCAGTCACACTCTGAAGCCGAGCTGACGGCCCAGTCACACTCTGAAGCCGAGCTGACGGCCCAGTCACACACTGAAGCAGAGCTGACGGCCCAGTCACACTCTGAAGCAGAGCTGACGGCCCAGTCACACTCTGAAGCCGAGCTGACGGCCCAGTCACACTCTGAAGCCGAGCTGACGGCCCAGTCACACTCTGAAGCGAGCTGCGGCCCAGTCACACCTGAAGCAGAGCTGACGGCCCAGTCACACTCTGAAGCAGAGCTGACGGCCCAGTCACACTCTGAAGCAGAGCTGACGGCCCAGTCACACTCTGAAGCAGAGCTGACGGCCCAGTCACACACTGAAGCAGACCTGACGGCCCAGTCACACTCTGAAGCAGAGCTGACGGCCCAGTCACACACTGAAGCAGACCTGACGGCCCAGTCACACACTGAAGCAGACCTGACGGCCCAGTCACACACTGAAGCAGAGCTGACGGCCCAGTCACACTCTGAAGCAGAGCTGACGGCCCAGTCACACACTGAAGCAGAGCTGACGGCCCAGTCACACTCTGAAGCAGACCTGACGGCCCAGTCACACTCTGAAGCAGAGCTGACGGCCCAGTCACACTCTGAAGCAGACCTGACGGCCCAGTCACACTCTGAAGCAGAGCTGACGGCCCAGTCACACACTGAAGCAGAGCTGACGGCCCAGTCACACACTGAAGCAGAGCTGACGGCCCAGTCACACTCTGAAGCAGAGCTGACGGCCCAGTCACACTCTGAAGCAGAGCTGACGGCCCAGTCACACACTGAAGCAGAGCTGACGGCCCAGTCACACACTGAAGCAGAGCTGACGGCCCAGTCACACTCTGAAGTGGTTTTCTTTCTGGGACAGCTGCGGCAGCTGCAGGTGCTGAACATTTCCAACGTGTCTCAGCTGAGTCCCCGTGTGGTGGAGGCCGTCACGGCCTGCTGCCCGGCTCTGGAGACCCTGGCCATTTCTCTGAATCGGGCTGTGGATGACCAGTGTCTCCGTCACATCCTCTCCCACTGCCCCAAGCTCAAGTGCCTGTCCTGCGTCGCTTGCAGTCTCTCGGATCTTGGTCAGTGCCTCTCTTGCTGTGTGGGTGCATGCGTTTGTGTGTGTGTGTGTGTGTGTGTGTGTGCAATGTGAGAGAGAATGTGTGTGTGTTGGGGGGGGGGGGGGGGGGGGGAGTGTGAGAGAGAGAATGTGTGTATGGAAGTGTGTGCAACATGGAAGTGTGTACAATGCATGAGTGCATGTGTAATGTGGGAGTGTTGCGTTTGTACAATGTGGGAGTGGACGTGCAATGTAGCACTGTGTGTGAATTTGTGGGCAGTATGTGTAGGTGTGTACAACGTGGGAAAGAGTGTGTCATGTGCAATGTTACAGTCCTAAACTGCATAGCATAGCATGAAAACTGTTAGTGGTGTGTCCATGTTTCAGGGTTGCACAGTGTAGCATAGCATGGAGTTTGTTAGTGGTGTGTCCATGTTTCAGTCCTGTACTACATGGCATAGCATGGAGTTTGTTAGTGGTGTGTCAGTGTTTCAGTCCTGTACTACATAGCATAGCATGGAGTTTGTTAGTGGTGTTTCCATGACTGTTTCAGTCCTGTACTATGTAGCATAGTATGGAGTTTGTTAGTGGTGTTTCCATGACTGTTTCAGTCCTGTACTGCATAGCATGGCATGGAGTTTGTTAGTGGTGTGTCCATGACTGTTTCATTCTTGTACTGCATAGCATAGCACGGAAACTTAGCAGCTTGTCCATATTTCAGTCATGGTGTGTCCATGTTTTAGTCATGATGTGTCATGGTATCAGTGTTTCAGTCATGGTGTGTCAGTCATGGTGTGCGAGTGTTTTAGTCATGGTGTGTCAGTGTTTCAGTCATGGTGTGTCAGTGTTTCAGTCATGGTGTGTCAGTGTTGCAGTCATGGTGTGTCGGTGTTGCAATCATGGTGTGTCGGTGTTGCAGTCATGGTGTGCGAGTGTTTTAGTCATGGTGTGTCGTTGTTGCAGTCATGGTGTTTCGGTGTTGCAGGCCTGCACTACATAGCGCAGCATGGTGCCCACCTGGAGCGCCTGGACGTTGCCTGGTGCTCCGACATCACTGACCAAGGAATTGTCGAGATCTCCGCTGCCTGCCCCAAGCTGCGTTACCTGGGCATCATGCGCTGCGGCCTCATCACTATGGCGACGGTGGAGCAGCTTCTCCAGCGACATCCTTCCATCCAGTACTCCAACTTCGAGCTGGATTCCAGGAGGCTGCTGGGAAGGGCCGCAGAGGAGGGCTACAGAGCTGCCTCCACGTAGACTGCATTAGTGTAGAGTTACATTTGTCTGCTGCTCCACAGGGCTGCATTCACGTAGACTGCATTAATATAGAGTTACATTTGTCTGCTGCTCCACAGGGATGCATTCATGTAGACTGCATTAATATAGAGTTACATTTGTCTGCAGCTCCACAGGGCTGCGTTCACGTAGACTGCATTAATATAGAGTTACATTTGTCTGCTGCTCCACAGGGCTGCATTCACGTAGACTGCATTAATATAGAGTTACATTTGCCTGCTGCTCTACAGGGCTGCATCCACCTAGACTGCATTAGTGTAGAGTTACGTTTATCTGCTGTTCCACCTTTACACAAGGCTAAAGGCACACAGCTGGATTGACCTAGACTGCATGAGTATGTTCACAGAGTTACGTTTGTCAGCTGTTCCACCTTTACACAAGGCTAAAGGCACACAGCTGGATTGACCTAGACTGCATGAGTATGTTCACAGAGTTACGTTTGTCTGGTGCTCTACTTTCAGACCGTAGCGCTGCATCAACATAGACTGCGTTATTATAGTCAGAGTTACATTTGCCTGGTGCTCTATTTTCCGACAAGGCTAAAGGCACAGAGCTGATTTCATCTCGTAACATTCTGGTGGGATGCCACAGAGTCACTGTTGTTTGACGCTCATGTTTTGGACAGTGCTAGTCATAGAGTTTTGTCCAGAGACCCAGAAGTGAGGAATTAAGATAAAGTGTGTGGTGAAAATTAGAGTATTGCGTGTGGTGAAAATTAGAGTATTGCGTGTGGTGAAAATTAGAATAGAGTATTGCGTGTGGTGAAAATTAGAGTATTGCGTGTGGTGAAAATTAGAATAGAGTATTGCGTGTGGTGAAAATTAGAATAGAGTATTGCGTGTGGTGAAAATTAAGGTAGAATATTTCATGTACTGAGAATTAAGGTAGAATGTTGCCTATGGTGAAAATTAAGATAGAATGTTTCATGTACTGAGAATTAAAGTAGAATGTTGCCTATGGTGAAAATTAAGGTAGAATGTTTCATGTACTGAGAATTAAGGTAGAATGTTGCCTATGGTGAAAATTAAGGTAGAATGTTTCATGGACTGAGAATTAAAGTAGAATGTTGCCTATGGTGAAAATTAAGGTAGAATGTTTCATGTAGTGAGAATTAAGGTAGAATGTTGCCTATGGTGAAAATTATGGTAGAATGTTTCATGTAGTGAGAATTAAGGTAGAATGTTGCCTATGGTGAAAATTAAGGTAGAATGTTTCATGTAGTGAGAATTAAGGTAGAATGTTGCCTATGGTGAAAATTTAAATAGGTGTGCATGTTGAAGATTAAAATAAAGTGTATGTGGTAAAAAGTGAAGGTAGAATGTTGTGTGTGGTGAAAATTACAATGTTGTGTGGTCAAAATTGTGCTAGATGTTTCCTGTAAGGTAGGTGTGTGTGTGTATGTGTGTGATGTTTGCTAGGGTAGGAAGGTAGGTGTGGACATGTGTGTGATGTTTGCTATGGTAGGAAGGTAGGTGTGTATATGTGTGATGTTTGCTATGGTAGGAAGGTAGGTGTGCACATGTGTGTGTGTGTCAGGAATATGTTTCCCAACACGCCATCACTTTATGTGCACGTCAGAACTCAGGCAATACACAATCCAGTCTCTATGTATTTATGAACCTTGTAACCTGAATGCTGTGATGCTAGGGTTGTGACTGTGAGCATGTTAAACACGTCACCCTTTTGTGTACTGCGAAGAAATCAGATGGTACACATTCAGTGGTACTGTTTTTAAAAAGATTGTATCTATGTAAATTCCAGAGGGTTTTGACTGTTACAGTCACTTAAACGTTGATGTATGGAATGGTCAAGACTAATCATAGTCTCTTTGTGGGGTTCACTGAAATGCTGCACCATTTTACCCATTATACTAGGATTAGGAATGCTGACTGTTCAGTCACTGGATGCATCACATAATCTAAGTCACCAAATATAGATTTTGTTAGCAAACAGCTGGGAGTAACGCTGAGATTGATTGATTGATTGATGATTGCTCATATAGCGCTATGATTGATTTATGATCGCTTATATAGCGCTATTCTCCGCTCTCTTGAGCAGACTCACTGTGCTTGCACGTGGTGCCACATGGGTGACTAGCTTTCTATAGCGCATTTTTTTTAAATATCCACTGAAGTGGTGTACTTACAGCGCTGGCATGGCTGGTGCCACATGAAATTGCAGCTGTCTCGGCGCAAGTTCTGTGTACACCATACAACCCTGTACCATGTCACTTCATGCAAAGCCGCATACGTAAGGTGTATGTGTGTTTAGCTGTAACGTGCCACCTGCACTTTTGGCAGAATGACCGGGATCTTTTACGTGCCACTGCGGTAACATGGGGGTGGAATGGATACTGAAATATGAGTCAGCACAGAAAGTCGATCCTGGAGAAGAACATTCTCCCGCCACTCCTGCAGGGATTCAAACCCACAACCTTTCAATCACGAGTCTGGCGCTCTAACCACCGAGCTATCCCCACCCCCAAATGGGGCGGTTACTGTCTTTCCCGTAAAGCTCAGTGAAGAGATTTTCACATTATCAGTTGAAAAGTTACTGAAAATTGTATGCATGTTTTGTGTTTGAACTGATTTTGTACATTTGACCAGAATATGGTTTTGCATGTGAGAAGAATTTTTAAAGGAATATTTTTAATGATGACAGTATTTGATCACCTTGAGGTGACCTTGTAGAGGTGAGAGGACATAAAAAGCAGTTACTAACGACTAGGATGCTGTGTATCAGTGGGGCCAGATGTTGTCAGTTTGCTGGACAAAGTGTCCAGAATATCTTGGCTATAATTAGGCCTGTGCCAAGTGACGTTTGATGCTGAAGTGGTGGCAGTCACCTGGCCAGCTGTCAGTAAACAACAATACAGCAAGGCCTGTGTGTTCTCTGTTCTGGGCAGGTGATGAGTGGTGTGTGTGTGCCCACGTGTGTGTGTGTGTGTGTGTGTGTGTGTGTGTGTGTGTGTGTGTGTGTGTGTGTGTGTGAAAATTCAACATAGAAAACAAACTGTGATAAAAAGGTTATATTCATGATGAAAATGTCATCAGACTACATGTCTGTACTCCCACACATATTATCTCTTTCTCTCTAGCTCTCTCTCACAATCTGCATACCATGCATTCGAGATCTGAAAGATACAATAGTGATATTGGTCATAAATCATTGTTATATTGTTCAGTCCTTTTTCTTCTGACATGACATCACTGACTTTGAAATATTCTGCAACACTTGCATTTTATATACTCATAATTTACATTATGTACAATGTAACAGGTTTTCGAAAAACATACTAGTTTAGAATGACTGAACAAGCACTCAGCTGAAGCGACATACAAAGCTTCTCTGTGGAAAGAACAAAATGTTAATGTTGAGACAATTTAGTGACTTGGACTTCACAACTGTTTTGCTCAAATGTATAGACATGGGCCTTGTGAAACAAACCAGGCAAGAAACACATGAAGATTGTCTTGTATGGAAACAGATTTGATGGGGGGGGGGGGGGGGGTGTAGTGAGCTTTGATAAGGCTTCATGGAAGAACTATGGTGATCAATGTTGCTCTGCATTCCTAGCTGCCCTTGGCCGTCTGCCTCGTCCTGAACTGCCGTGCTTTTCATGGCAGTCCTTTCACTGTTGCATGCCATGCGCAACGCCCACATTTTACTTAAGTTTAGATGGAATACACAACCACTTGACTGTGTCATTTTAGGTTGGGGGGTAGAGGAGAACCTGGAATACAAGACAACTAGAAGTACCGTGGTGATCTCAGGGTGAATCTGTCATGACCAAAACTGACAATTTCTATTTGATTTATAAAGAGATTACAATGTTTTTTAAACTTTATTCCACACTCTTCCTGCCGACTACCAAACATACAGATTAACAAGTCTGATCACAAGTGCGGACACTTAAAACAGTCCAGCATTCAAACCGAAATGAGCAGTTGACTGGCACAGCTGTGTATCACAAAAAACAGTCCAATAAAATTTTCAGCTCAGAAGTGACCCCATGGCAGCTGGGTGAACGCCGGTTTCACAGCCGGTTGGGGCACAGACACCGCCCGCTGGAGGTCCTCTTACCCTTTAACCCTTTCTCTGCTGACTGCCTTTGAACGACCAAACTTCACAGTCGCTGTTGCAAGGCAGTAGCGTGCCTCTGAAGGACCAACTGTCACAGTCACTGTTGCATGACAATATTTTACACTTAAAGGACCAACTGTCACAGTCATTGTTGCATGACAATATTTTACACTTAAAGGACCAAATTTCACGGTCACTGTTGCATGACAGTATCATGCCAGTCACATCTTGCAGATGTCTATCTAACAACTGTACAATGTGGAGTTCATGTTCAGGTGTTGGCAGAGAGAGGGTTAAAATTGACAGTCATAAAAACTCCACAGGTTGATTTGACACCACTCTCACACCGCTTTTCTCCAGTAATGAAGGCAAAGCCAGCCCTCCAACCCAACCTATTACTTCACCAAGATCAGGTCCCTGACCCACCCAGTAAACACAACTTGTTTCAGAGGCTGGACTTTTTTATTGAGGGTGCAACAGTCTGCTGGACGGAGGGTGGGATGGCAGGAAAGGGCCCAGCGGACATCTCTACCGCGCCTGGTCCCAGGCATTTTCATCAAAGGGATCGATCTTGCGACGTGTGTAGGCTTCACGGAACTCCGGGCCCAGCAAGTCCAGGTCCTCATCTCCTTGGATGACACCCTACAGTGAAGCAAAGGATAACAACATTACAGTTGTGACAGCAGTGAAGCAAAGGATAACAACATTACAGTCACGACAGCAGTGAAGCAAAGGACAATGTCACAGTTGTGACAGCAGTGAAGCAAAGGACAATGTCACAGTCATGACAGCAGTGAAGCAAAGGACAATGTCACAGTCATGACAGCAGTGAAGCAAAGGACAATGTCACAGTCATGACAGCAGTGAAGCAAAGGACAATGTCACAGTCATGACAGCAGTGAAGCAAAGGACAATGTCACAGCCATGACAGCAGTGAAGCAAAGGACAATGTCACAGCCATGACAGCAGTGAAGCAAAGGACAATGTCACAGTCAGGACAGCAGTGAAGCAAAGGACAATGACCCAGTCAGGACAGCAGTGAAGCAAAGGACAATGTCACAGCCGCGACAGCAGTGAAGCAAAGGACAATGTCACAGCTGTGACAGCAGTGAACAAAGGACAATGTCACAGTTATGACAGCAGTGAGCAAAGGATAACATCACAGTCATGACAGCAGTGAAGCAAAGGACAATGTCACAGTTGTGACAGCAGTGAGGCAGAGGATAACAACATCACAGTCGTGACAGCAGTGAAGCAAAGGACAACATCACAGTCATGACAGCAGTGAGCAAAGGATAACAACATCACAGTCGTGACGGCAGTGAGCAAAGTATAACAATATCACAGTCGTGACGGCTGTGAGCAAAGGATAACAACATCACAGTCGTGACGGCAGTGAGCAAAGGATAACAACATCACAGTCGTGACGGCAGTGAGCAAATGATAACAACATCACAGTCGTGACGGCAGTAAGCAAAGGATAACAACATCACAGTCGTGACGGCAGCAGCAATACAAACTGCTCAACTACCCTCAAAACAAGACAGGCAGTGTTTGCAATAACATCCCCACCCCCAACGCCACTTCACAGGAAATGGGGGTGGGAAGAGGGGAGAAAGCCCAAAGAGTGGGCAAGGGGAGAAACGGCTGTTGGGTTCAAAAAGGAAGAGGAGTGTGGGGTGGGGGGGGGGGGGGGGGGGGGGGGGGGGGGGGGGGGGTGCAGTGGTGCCATCAACGCTATCGCATGCTTTTTCCCCAGCACACTTCCATCCTTAGTGACGCAGTCTTCATTCAGAGACTGGTCATTTATCACAAAGCCAGAACCAGTTTGTTTCTGCTCTACTGCCACTGATACTCATACCGATTTTGTTTTGCTTTGTAACTTTGGGTTACAACAGGCACAGGCTTGTTTTTCATCTGCACCAACACATTAACACCCCATCCCACCATCCCGCAACAAGTGCTTTATTTTTCAGGAATCCTTGGAAGCATCAGACCCAACAGGTAAGGCAAACTGCACACTAAAGCAAAAGAGTGGCTGCCAGAGACACACAGAGAGAGACGGACACATGCACACCAAGAAACACAGACACAAACTGAGGGAAGGACGCATATACACACACGCATGCACGCGCACACACACATACACACACACACACACACACACACACAGGGTGAAAGACTGATTCAGGACACTGAGTAGACACTCAGGGCACTGAGCAGACCAACTCAGGACATTGAGTAGACTGATTCAGTAGACTGACTCAGAATACTGAGTAAACTGACTCAGGACACTGAGTAGACTGATTCAGGACAGTGAGTAAACACTGAGTGGACTGACTCAGGACACTGAGTAGACAGGACTGCAGAAGCAAGTTGCTGACCTTGGGCAGGTATCCCAGAAGCCGTGTGGCATGCTCCTTCAGCAGGCGCCTCCTCTCCTCCTCCACAATCTGCTTGCGGAACTCCTCCATCCTCATCTCCTCCGCTCGTTCAAAGGCCTCACGCTCGCGTTCGGCGGCGTACTGCGCCCTCCTCTCCTCCAGCAGATTCTCCACCGCACGCTTGTGCTCCAGCTGCTTCATGCGCCGCTTCTGCGCGTTCATCTGCTCGATGCGGTCGTCCTCCGCAAACTTGGCCAGCATCTGAGGCACAGAAGAAAACACAGCTGCACCAACTTGCAGACTACAGCATGAGCGAAAGTTCTGATTCCCTTTTGACCAGCAACACGCCCACTTCCACCAGCTCTTGCCCAGCAACGGCTGGCACGTCTGCCATGGAGAATTCTCACCATGAACTGTTTTAGCAGCTGAAATAAAAAGATTCAAGAACAAACAATAACAAAAAAAACAAAAAAAGGGAAAAAAATAAATTCCACAAAGATTGAAAAAAGAAAGCAAAAAAGATTCCACATTACCAATGACGATGCAGCTGCTGCTGCTGCTGACATATAAAAACAAATCATAAATATATTCAATGTTTGGTCAGACTATTAAAAACTAAACTGTTTAACTCTTTCAAACTGTGTCAGATGCAGGCTCTCAACACTCTCACTGACTGTTGGAGCTTTGTCAGAAGCGGGATGCTGATGGATGTTTGCGATTTTACATGAAAACACGTGAAACACAAGAGATGCAAATCAGGCAGTAAATAGAGGCTTGTCCATTTTCCTTTGTGTTCCCTTCCTTGAATTAATGATGCAATGATTTGGGATGATTTTGTGGCATTCGTTTCCATCACATGTGTGACTGGCACACTTTCTTCAAAACAAAATGGCAAAAAGATAAAAAAGCAATTTGAACTTCCTTAGCCTGCAGAGCATGTACAAACTTGATTGAGTGTATAGTTTCTGGTTTACCTCCATTGAAAACATTTCTGAAGTAAAATCTACTATCTCAGTGGGTTTGTGTCAAGACTGTATGCAGAACCGTGTATTCTGTTGAGTGACTATGGGTGCCAAAACAGGATTTTTACCCCCCCCCCCCCCCCCCCCCCGCCCTTTGCACACCTCGTTGGTCGTAAGTCAACAAAAATCTGTCCCCCTCCTTCCTAAAGGTAAGATATTGTTCTCAAAGTTCCTACTTTAATCTTTTTAAAACTGTTTGTTTGAAGTTTGTCCTGTTTGTGTTTTTTTGTTTTGGTCAAAATGCCCCACAATGGTGCAATTTGAGGGGTCAGTGCCCATTTTGACCAGGACACAATTGAGTGAAATGGTCGGACTGAACCCACTGAATGTGGACTGCTGGCATGCCAGTCTGGTACCATAAGCATTCAACCACACAGCTGCCTGACAAATGCAGACAAAGTTACGCTTACACCACCCAGTCTCCCTGTACCCGGCTGACTCACTGGCTTGACATTACCTGGCTCAGAGACTCACTCACCGGCTTGACATTACCTGGCTCAGAGACTCACTCACCGGCTTGACATTACCTGGCTCAGACTCACTCAGTGGCTTGACATTACCTGGCTCAGAGACTCACTCACTGGCTTGACATTACCTGGCTCAGAGACTCACCGGCTTGACATTACCTGGCTCAGAGACTCACTCAGTGGCTTGACATTACCTGGCTCAGACTCACTCAGTGGCTTGACATTACCTGGCTCAGAGACTCGCTCACCGGCTTGACATTACCTGGCTCAGAGACTCACCGGCTTGACATTACCTGGCTCAGAGACTCACTCACCGGCTTGACATTACCTGGCTCAGAGACTCACTCACCGGCTTGACATTACCTGGCTCAGACTCACTCAGTGGCTTGACATTACCTGGCTCAGAGACTCGCTCACCGGCTTGACTTTACTTGGCTCAGAGACTCAGTGGCTTGTCTTTACTTGGCTCAGAGACTCAGTGGCTTGACATCTCCTGGCTGAGACTCACTGGCTTGACATTACCTGCCTCACTCATTGGCTTGACATCACCTGGCTGAGACTCATTGGCTTGACATCACCTGGCTGAGACTCATTGGCTTGACATCACCTGGCTGAGACTCATTGGCTTGACTTTACCTGGCTCAGACTCACTCACTGGCTTGACATCACCTGGCTGAGACTCATTGGCTTGACTTTACCTGCCTCACTCATTGGCTTGACATCACCTGGCTGAGACTCACTGGCTTGACATCACCTGGCTGAGACTCATTGGCTTGACTTTACCTGCCTCACTCATTGGCTTGACATCACCTGCCTCACTCATTGGCGTGACATCACCTGGCTGAGACTCATTGGCTTGACATTACCTGCCTCACTCACTGGCTTGACATCACCTGGCTGAGACACATTGGCTTGACATCACCTGGCTCAGACTCATTGGCTTGACTTTACCTGGCTGAGACTCATTCACTGGCTTGACACAGAGAGGCTCACTCATTTGTTTCAATAATCTAGAGCATTATTGTGTGAATTATAAAAAGAGGTGTTACCTGTCGCACAGCCTGATTCTAACCTCCTGTTCCAGGTATCAAACTACAGACAATGCAGACTACAGACACAGTACACAGAGAGGCAGACAGTACAGTCACTGTAGACAGACAATACACAATGAACACAAATGAAAACAGACACAATGCTGCCAGAGAGGTCAGAGACAACACACAATGAACACAGACAACACAGACACAATGCTGCCAGAGAGATCAGAGACAACACACAATGAACACAGACACAATGCTGCCAGAGAGATCAGAGACAACACACAATGAACACAGACAACACAGACACAATGCTGCCAGAGAGATCAGAGACAACACACAATGAACACAGACACAATGCTGCCAGAGAGATCAGAGACAACACACAATGAACAGACACAATGCTGCCAGAGAGATCAGAGACAACACACAATGAACACAGACACAATGCTGCCAGAGAGATCAGAGACAACACACAATGAACACAGACACAATGCTGCCAGAGAGATCAGAGACAACACACAATGAACACAGACACAATGCAGCAAAACAGACCACAGACAACAACCAATGAACACAGACAACACAAATAGACATAATGCAGCCAGACAGATCAGAGACAACACACAATGAACACAGCCACAATGCAGCAAGACAGACCAGAGACAACAACCAATGAACACAGACAACACAAACAGACATAATGCAGCCAGACAGACCAGAGACAACACACAATGAACACAGACACAATGCAGCAAGACAGACCACAGACAACAACCAATGAACACAGACAACACAAATAGACATAATGCAGCCAGACAGATCAGAGACAACACACAATGAACACAGACACAATGCAGCAAGACAGACCACAGACAACAACCAATGAACACAGACAACACAAATAGACATAATGCAGCCAGACAGACCAGAGACAACACACAATGAACACAGACACAATGCAGCAAGACAGACCACAGACAACAACCAATGAACACAGACAACACAAATAGATATAATGCAGCCAGACAGACCAGAGACAACACACAATGAACACAGACAACACAGACACAATGCAGCAAGACAGACCAGAGACAACAACCAATGAACACAGACAACACAAATAGACATAATGCAGCTAGACAGACCACAGACAACACACAATGAACACAGACAACACAAACAGACACAATGCAGCAAGACAACCAAAGACAACACACAATGAACACAGACAACACAGACAGTAAGTAACTTGGTGTTTTACGCCCAGTCAACCATTGTGGTTATATCAGAGCGACAACACAGACAGACAATGCAGGAGCACAGAACAGCAAGCTGTATCAAAGGCAACACGGACTCCAGGCAAACAACACAGACAGACAGTACATGGACACAAGGAAGCGTTTACGGAAGACAGTCTTCCCACCTGTCGTCGGAACTCCTCCTCCTCCTCCTGCTCGGCCTGGACCCGCAGCGCCTTGAAGTGCATCTGCTGCGCGTGCATGTTCTGCATCTCAATTCGCTGTCGTAGTCGTTGCTCCACTTCATCCTGAAGCCATCATCAAGTACGCAAACTACCATTAGCCCAGTGTTTGTCACTTTCATTCAAAAACTACCATTAACTATGTGTTTATCACTTTCATTCAAAAACTACCATTAACTATGTGTTTATCATTTTCATTCAAAAACTACCATTAACTATGTGTTTATCACTTTCATTCAAAAACTACCATTAACTATGTGTTTATCATTTTCATTCAAAAACTACCATTAACTATGTGTTTGTCATTTTCATTCAAAAACTACCATTAACAATGTGTTTGTCACTTTCATTCAGAAACTACCATTAACTATGTGTTTATCACTTTCATTCAGAAACTACCACTAACCGCATCTTTATCACTTTCATTCAGAAACTATCATTAACCACATGCTTATCACTTTCATTCAGAAACTACCATTAACCGCGTGTTTGTCACTTTCATTCAGAAACTACCATTAACCGTGTGTTTGTCACTTTCATTCAGAAACTACCAATAACCGCGTGTTTGTCACTTTCATTCAGAAACTACCATTAACCGCGTGTTTGTCACTTTCATTCAAATTCAAACTCATTAACCATCACATTCCCGCCCCTCACTTGTCTGTCACATTTTCCTTCACAAATACGAAGATCCAAACACGGGAAATCAGTGTTTTCCTAATTTGACTTCAACATTTGTTCCGTAATGGCAGACAAGCGGCATCAACATTTGAGGGCCAAAACCTGAAGGCTTCACTGGAGATCAAATCTCATCCAGCCATCCCCCATCCGATACATGAAGCGAAGACGGCATCATGGATGTGAGCAACAGGTCCAGAAAAGAGAGTGCAAGCGTGCACAAGAGGATAAAGTTGAGCAGGACACTGACCATTTCCTTCTGTCTCTCCTTCTCCTCTTGCTCCTCCAGGTAGAGGTCCAGGCGCACCCTCTCCATCTCCTCCCTCTCCTTCTCTCTGCGGGCAATCTCCTCCGACAGCTGCAATGCACAACAGTCCTCCGTCACTCACACAACACACAACACATGCACAACAGTCCTCCGTCACTCACACAACACGCAACACATGCACAACAGTCCTCCGTCACTCACACAACACATGCACAACAGTCCTCCGTCACTCACGCAACACATGCACAACAGTCCTCCGTCACTCACACAACACACAACACATGCACAACAGTCCTCCGTCAGTCACGCAACACATGCACAACAGTCCTCCGTCACTCACACAACACACAACACATGCACAACAGTCCTCCGTCAGTCACGACAACACATGCACAACAGTCCTCCGTCAGTCACACAAACACACTGCACAACAGTCCTCCGTCAGTCACACAAACACAACACATGCACAACAGTCCTCCGTCAGTCACACAACACATGCACAACAGTCCTCCGTCACTCACACAACACATGCACAACAGTCCTCAGTCCATCAGACAACACACAACACACGCACAACAGTCCTCAGTCAGTCACGCAACACATGCACAACAGTCCTCCGTCAGTCACGCAACACATGCACAACAGTCCTCCGTCACTCACACAACACATGCACAACAGTCCTCAGTCAGTCAGACAACACATGCACAACAATCCGCAGTCCATCAGACAACACACAACACATGCACAACAGTCCTCAGTCAGTCAGACAACACATGCACAACAGTCCTCAGTCCATCAGACAACACACAACACATGCACAACAGTCCTCAATCAGTCAGACAACAGACAACATATGCACAACGGTCCTCAGTCAGATCAGACAACACATGCACAACGGACCTCAGTCAGGTCAGACAACACATGCACAACAGTTCTCAGTCAGTCAGACAACACATGCACAACAGTCCTCCGTCAGTCAGACAACAGACAAACACAGTACCTAAGGAGCAAAAAGAAAATGCAACACAACCTATATCAATATTAAATGGACATTGCAAAAACTAGGTGTTCTTCATTATGCTTTTTTTTTTTCTCTCTCTCTCTTTTTTAACCATACATGAATCAAATGAATCCAAACTTGTCATTACAGATGCAGTTACATACAGAAACAACATACACACACACACACACACACACACACGCACACAGACAAATGCATGGATCAAAGCCTGCTATGTACCGCTTTCTGTACGCGGCCCATGGCCTCTTCCCGCTCTTTCTTCTGCGCGTTCTGCTCGCTCTCCCGCTGCTTCTGCAAGCTGGCGAAGGCCATGATCTTCCTGTTCTCCTCCTCCATCTTCTCCCTCTCCTTCTGCTTCCAGTCCTCCCGCGCCTTCTTGAACTCACTGATGTACTGCTGCGTCTTCTTGCGTTTGTTCATTTCCCTCTCCAGCTCTCTGCAACACCACAGCCAGCGTCATGACAACGGCAGGAATGGCTTTTACACTGCAGCCAGCATCATGGCAACGGCAGGAATGGGTTTTACACCGCAGCCAGCATCATGGCAACGGCAGGAATGGGTTTTTACACGCAGCCAGCATCATGGCAACGGCAGGAATGGGTTTTTTACACCGCAGCCAGCATCATGGCAACGGCAGGAATGGGTTTTTTACACCGCAGCCAGCATCATGGCAACGGCAGGAATGGGTTTTTTACACCGCAGCCAGCATCATGGCAACGGCAGGAATGGGTTTTTTACACCGCAGCCAGCATCATGGCAACGGCAGGAATGGGTTTTTTACACCGCAGCCAGCATCATGGCAACGGCAGGAATGTGTTTTTTACACCGCAGCCAGCATCATGGCAACGCGAATGTGTTTTTTACACCGCAGCCAGCATCATGGCAACGGCAGGAATGGGTTTTTTACACCGCAGCCAGCATCATGGCAACGCAGGAATGGGTTTTTTACACGCAGCCAGCATCATGGCAACGACAGGAATGGGTTTTTTACACCGCAGCCAGCATCATGGCACGCAGGAATGGTTTTTTACCCGCGCCAGCATCATGGCAACGCAGGAATGGGTTTTTTACACCGCAGCCAGCATCATGGCAACGACAGGAATGGTTTTTTTTACACCGCAGCCAGCATCATGGCAACGACAGGAATGGTTTTTTACACCGCAGCCAGCATCATGGCAACGACAGGAATGGGTTTTTTACACCGCAGCCAGCATCATGGCAACGACAGGAATGGGTTTTTTTACACCGCAGCCAGCATCATGGCAACGACAGGAATGGGTTTTTTACACCGCAGCCAGCATCATGGCAACGACAGGAATGGTTTTTTACACCGCAGCCAGCATCATGGCAACGACAGGAATGGGTTTTTTACACCGCAGCCAGCATCATGGCAACGACAGGAATGGGTTTTTTTACACCGCAGCCAGCATCATGGCAACGACAGGAATGGGTTTTTTTACACCGCAGCCAGCATCATGGCAACGACAGGAATGGGTTTTTTACACCGCAGCCAGCATCATGGCAACGACAGGAATGGGTTTTTTACACCGCAGCCAGCATCATGGCAACGACAGGAATGGGTTTTTTACACCGCAGCCAGCATCATGGCAACGACAGGAATGGGTTTTTTTACACCGCAGCCAGCATCATGGCAACGACAGGAATGGGTTTTTTACACCGCAGCCAGCATCATGGCAACGACAGGAATGGGTTTTTTTACACCGCAGCCAGCATCATGGCAACGACAGGAATGGGTTTTTTTACACCGCAGCCAGCATCATGGCAACGACAGGAATGGGTTTTTTTACACCGCAGCCAGCATCATGGCAACGACAGGAATGGGTTTTTTTACACCGCAGCCAGCATCATGGCAACGACAGGAATGGGTTTTTTTACACCGCAGCCAGCATCATGGCAACGACAGGAATGGGTTTTTTTACACCGCAGCCAGCATCATGGCAACGACAGGAATGGGTTTTTTTACACCGCAGCCAGCATCATGGCAACGACAGGAATGGGTTTTTTTACACCGCAGCCAGCATCATGGCAACGACAGGAATGGGTTTTTTACACCGCAGCCAGCATCATGGCAACGACAGGAATGGGTTTTTTACACCGCAGCCAGCATCATGGCAACGACAGGAATGGGTTTTACACCGCAGCCAGCATCATGGCAACGACAGGAATGGGTTTTACACCGCAGCCAGCATCATGGCAACGACAGGAATGGGTTTTACACCGCAGCCAGCATCATGGCAAGATGGGTTTACACCCAGCTGACCATGACAGCTATATCAGGGAAAATGGCAACATCATGGCAATGACAGGGGTGGGTTTTTGCACCAAATCAACCATGACGGCTATATCAGGGAAAATGGCCACATCATGGGATAGGATATATGGGACCAGGGGGCATGGTAAAAGGAATGTTGAAAATAAGGATATGAATTCAATTCAAGCATCTCACAAATAAATATAAAACAAAGAAAGAAAGAAAAAAGGTTTTAACTTCAAACTGGCTGGTGCCTTTTTAAGCCAGTATTCCTCAGCAGGCCAGCACTTCAACTGGCCCCAGCAGTGCTGTCTAAGGGGGTATGCTGCACTCCGTCACAACACCAGTGTATTTCCACAGTACATTTCCCAAATAAAGTCAGCTTCTTATGGAGCTGCATCAGACTAGACAGGGCAGCAGTTCCCGAGGGTGGCTCCTTCACCACCAGCCTTCACTTCAGTCTGAGTAAGACTCCTTCACCACCAGCCTTCACTTCATGAGTAAGACTCCTTCACCACCAGCCTTCACTTCATGAGTAAGACTCCTTCACCACCAGCCTTCACTTCATGACTAAGACTCCTTCACCACCAGCCTTCACTTCATGAGTAAGACTCCTTCACCACCAGCCTTCACTTCAGTCAGAGTAAGACTCCTTCACCACCAGCCTTCACTTCATGAGTAAGACTCCTTCACCACCAGCCTTCACTTCAGTCTGAGGAGTGCCCATGCATATATGTACAACCTGTCAAAGCCAGGCCAGTTGTACATCACCCAGTCAAAGCCGGGCCAGTTGTACATCACCCAGTCAAAGCTGGGCCAGCTGTACATCACCCAGTCAAAGCCGGGCCAGTTGTACATCACCCAGTCAAAGCTGGGCCAGCTGTACATCACCCAGTCAAAGCTGGGCCAGCTGTACATCACCCAGTCAAAGCCGGGCCAGTTGTACATCACCCAGTCAAAGCCGGGCCAGCTGTACATCACCCTGTCAAAGCCAGGCCAGCTGTACATCACCCAGTCAAAGTCGGGCCAGCTGTACATCACCCAGTCAAAGCTGGGCCAGCTGTACATCACCCAGTCAAAGCTGGGCCAGCTGTACATCACCCAGTCAAAGCTGGGCCAGCTGTACATCACCCAGTCAAAGCTGGGCCAGCTGTACATCACCCAGTCAAAGCCAGGCCAGCTGTACATCAGCCACAGACCACCTCTAGCACTCAATACAAAGGAACAAGAGAACAAAGAAGACTGCAACATTTCATTTATGGAGATGCAAGCCAACATCTCATGCCCCCAAACTAATCAACCGTAAATCTGGGGGCTACACACACACACACACACACACACACACACACACACACGCATCCACACACATATACGTGTATGTATATACCTGTACACACACACACACACACACACACATATATGCCTGTGTAAATATTTACTTTTCAATGCTGTGATAATATATTGTGTGTATTTGGTGTATTTTTAGCCTTTGTAGCTGTGTTAAAATATTAGTCTATTGTTTATTTTATTTCCTACTGTGCACCGTAAGACAAATTTCTTTGTAAACTTGTACTGGGACAATAAATATTCTGATTCTGATGTATATAGCACAGGCGTGCAATCACACACCCATACATTATGGATGTACACACACACACACACACACCCACAGTCGCCACTCACTTCTGGTCCTCCTCGTAGATTTTGCGTACGATTTCGTCGATCATGAGCTTCTCCTTGAGGAACTCCTCGTAGGCCTGCTGCTTCTTCTGCTCCTGCTCCTCCAGCTGCCGCTCCAGCTCCTGCTGGTAGCGCACCATCTCCTTGTATCGCTCCAGCTCACGCTCACGCTCCGCGTTCGCAGCGCGGTCGTTCTGCTCCTTCATCTGGCGGGCGATCTCCGAGTCTCGTTTCTGGAAGAAAAGTAGCCACACTTTACAGGAGTGTACAAGGAGAAACGAAGGAGCTGAGGACCATGGCACTCTGTGCTGTTCACGCCAGTTTGGGAACACAACAGTCAAGGACTTCTCAAGGACTTTCAACAGCCCCTTTTTCTTCTTTGTTGTTGTTGTTGTTGTTGCTTTTTTTCATCATTTTCAAGCAGTTCATATGTAACTGAGTGTATTATGTGTGTTCCGGGCCATGACCCTTTAACCTTTTCTTTTCTGTCATCCTTTCTCTTTTTTGATGGGAGTTTTATGGCCCTAATTATCCAAAGTGTTAAAACTTGTGCGCTGGGCCCGCTGCATCCTCTTTCCCCCAGTGTCCTGGCAGAAGCAGGTCTTTTAGTTTGAGCCGCTTACTGGACACCAATGTATCCGATTCAGGGGAGAGCCTACACTGTTTCCTGGTAGATGTCAATAAAAAAAAAGTTATAGCAACCGCTGACTTGCGACTCTTCATTCATGCTTTCAACCTGCTTCCCTCACTGCCCACCCCGCTCCCCTACACATGAAATATATCTAAAGCAAGAGAGAGTAGAAGAAAAGTACACTTTTCAGAAACCTCACGCCTGGGCTGAAGTCTGGTGGATGAGGAGGGCAGGGGAAGTCAGAAGAATCAGATTTCAAGTCAAAGCTCATGGGTCAGAAACAGAAACAGAAGGATGGGACTGGTGCAGTCACTGTCAACACATGCTAACTAAGACAGTATTAGAGTACCACAATCTCAACTTTCAAGGACGTTGAAACTCTTTCCACTTTCCATGCTGTTGCTGTGGTCTCTAGAGGTCCCTATCGGACCACCAGTGATGCTGTGGTGGTCTCTAGAGGTCCCTATCGGACCACCAGTGCTGCTGTGGTGGTCTCTAGAGGTCCCTATCGGACCACCAGTGATGCTGTGGTGGTCTCTAGAGGTCCCTATCGGACCACCAGTGCTGCTGTGGTGGTCTCTAGAGGTCCCTATCGGACCACCAGTGCTGCTGTGGTGGTCTCTAGAGGTCCCTATCGGACCACCAGTGATGCTGTGGTGGTCTCTAGAGGTCCCTATCGGACCACCAGTGATGCTGTGGTGGTCTCTAGCACTAACAGCAGCATAAGGCAAAGGAATGCTATTTTCTAATCATCTCAGGCAAGGTATCAAATCAACGCAAAAGGTGGCAGTCCATTTCTTTTCCAGTTTAGAACAGCTGTGATACTGACAGTGATTTTATTTCTCCCAATTGTCTTTTTCTGGCAGAGTTTTTCCCAGCAGAATTTCAAGCAAAGGTAGCAGAAAATTGCTGAATGGTTGAAGCTGGACAAGGAAATGGTGAGAGAGGGGCTTGCAAGATTATACAGGAATCAAATCCTGAGAAAAACGTGACAGCCAGTATTACTACTAGGATATAAACAAAGAGATAAAAGTGACTGTACCATTTCATCAAATTTGAGTGCGTCTTTCTCAGCCAGCTGTGCTGCACGCTCCTTGTTGGTGTACGCTGCCTTCAGCTTGGCTTCCAGCTCCCGCAACTCCAGACTGCAAACCCAATCCAACACTGACAACACTGTCTGCAGTGACAACACTGACAACACTGTCTTCACTGACAACACTGACAACACTGTCTTCAGTGACCACACTGACAACACTGTCTTCACTGACCACACTGACAACACTGTCTTCAGTGACAACACTGACAACACTGTCTTCAGTGACAACACTGACCCAGCTTTGCACCACACCATTCAAAATCACACACACATGCACGCACGCACGCACGCACGCTCACACACACACACACTCACTCACTCACTCACACACACACACACACACACTCACTCACTCACTCACTCACACACATACACACAAACACACACACACACTTTTCTTTTAAAAATTAAAATCAATGTGAATACACTGCAGTTAAAATCAGTCAGAGTACTTGATTAGTAACAATTATTATCTGTCAGATTTCTTTTGCACAACCCATTTATAAGGTAATGCAGCTTCAATCAAAGATATGAAAAAAGAGAAATAGCATAGTCACTCCGCCATGTTCATGATAAGCTACGCAGTAATTTGGCTGCACACATATGTACACACAGTCTCGCTCTACCTTCCAAACTCTGGCTGAATGACAAAAGAGAAAAAACAGCACGCTAGTCCATCAGCACAGGTCCTGACTGACCACAGAGCATGTCAACGGCAAGTACATGCTGACCCCTTATGGCTGTGACACTAGCACTGCACACTGACCCCTTATGGCTGTGACACTAGCACTGCACACTGACCCCTTATGGCTGTGACACTAGCGCTGCACACTGACCCCTTATGGCTGTGACACTAGCGCTGCATACTGACCCCTTATGGCTGTGACACTAGCACTGCACACTGACCCCTTATGGCTGTGACACTAGCACTGCACACTGACCCCTTATGGCTGTGACACTAGCACTGCACACTGACCCCTTATGGCTGTGACACTAGCACTGCACATTGACCCCTTATGGCTGTGACACTAGCGCTACATACTGATCTCTATGTTTTGACACAAGTGCTGCATACTGACCCCTTATGGCTGTGGCACAAGTACTGCATACTGGCATCTTTTTGCTGTGACACAAGTGCTGCACACTGACCTCTTTTTGCTGTGACACAAGTGCTGCATACTGGCATCTTTTTGCTGTGACACAAGTGCTGCATACTGACCCCTTTTTGCTGTGACCCAAGCGTAAGGGTACTGACCTCTTTTTGCTGTGACACAAGCGCTGCATACTGACCTCGTTTCCCTGATCTGCTGTCTCATCTTCTCATCCTTAGTCTGCTCCAGTCGTCGACGCTCCAACTCTCGGGACAGGCTTTCTTCCTGTGCCAACTGTTGTTCCCGAACCAGCCGGTCCCGCTCGGCCTGCACATCACCCCCGGAACAAACGTCATGGACTGGGATTTTTCACCCAGGCAACAATCATGATGGACAGGGAGTTTTCTCAGACAGCAATCATGATGGACAGGGATTTTTCTCATTGTGTGTGTGTATTTGCATGCATGTGTGACTGTCATATAATGTTAAATAGCAGTATTAACTCTCACACACACACACACACACACACACACACACACACACACACACACACACACACACACAAATGCACATGTATGCATGCACACACACACACACACACACACACACACACACACACACACACACACACACACACCTTCATGTATTAAAAAGAAACACCAGTACCATCACCAAACAGATCATCAACAGCAAAAAAGACCCGTATTTCAGTCCAGATTATGGCAAGAAAGACCAACGTCATGATAACAAAGACCAACGTTATGATAACAAAGACCAATGTTATGATAACAAAGACCAGTATTTCAGTCCAGATTATGGCCACAAAGACCAACGTTATGGCCACAAAGACCAACGTTATGGCCACAAAGACCAACGTTATGATAACAAAGACCAACGTTATGATAACAAAGACCAGTATTTCAGTCCAGATTATGACAAGAAAGAGCAGAGTTTCACGTTACATCCAGATTATGACAAGAAAGAGCAGAGTTTCACGTTACATCCAGATTATGACAAGAAAGAGCAGAGTTTCACGTTACATCCTGATTATGACAAGAAAGAGCAGAGTTTCACGTTACATCCTGATTATGACAAGAAAGAGCAGAGTTTCACGTTACATCCTGATTATGACAAGAAAGAGCAGAATTTCACGTTCCATCCTGATTATGACAACAATGGTGGAGTCGTCCAGCTGACATGTGGGAAGAGCAAAGCGGCCCATAAAAAACCACTGACTCTACCGTTATCCATCAATGTACTCACTCGGAGCAGCGAATCTTCCATTTCTTTTTCTTGCGCCATTTGCTGCATGGCTCTGAGCAACCTCTTGTCCTCCACCCTGTCGTCGGCAAGAATGCTGGCGTCGATGACGCGGTCACGGTACAGCTGCTTCGTCGTGTCCTCCCTGGCCTGGTCCAACCGCCGCGACCTCTCCACCATCTGCTGCCGAACGCTGGCCGACATGTGGTTGATGGACGCCTGCACAAAGAAGATAAGCTATTGGTCCGAAGAACAAATGACAACAATAATAACACACGGCTACAACAAATCTACAATTGCAAACTGGCACAAGATCTGACGGTCAGAAATCCCTCCAGCGAGTCACAGCGAAAAAACACTACCCTGGGGTGTGAGTCATCATTCTGCCTGCTGCAATGAAAACTTCTCTGAATTTAGCAAACTTTTGGATCATCAAAGGAGACATCAGAGCAGTGCTGTTGGCAATACAATGTCATCACCATTTGTAACTTATAAATTGTAACTTATAAATTGTAACTTATAAATTACCTAGAAGAAGTAAAGCTGCAAACCTCAGGCCCAGCATGACATTTTTTCATAAAATTTGAGGAGAAAAGATTTGGGTTAGGAAAGTAGGACTACTTCCGCCTCACCTCAACCATTTGTGCCAACTACTTCACTGCTCATGCTCGGCTTGACTGCTCATGCTCGGCTTGACTGCTCATGCTTGGCTTGACTGCTCATGCTTGGCTTAACTGCTCATGCTCAGCTTGACTGCTCATGCTCGGCTTGACTGCTCATGCTTGGCTTGACTGCTCATGCTTGGCTTAACTGCTCATGCTCAGCTTGACTGCTCATGCTCAGCTTGACTGCTCATGCTTGGCTTGACTGCTCATGCTTGGCTTAACTGCTCATGCTCGGCTTGACTGCTCATGCTTGGCTTGACTGCTCATGCTCAGCTTGACCGCTCATACTGACTACTTACCAGAATCATTCTGCCTCAGCTTGACCACTCATACCATTATAGTCATTCTACACATCTATACATCTTAACACCTTCAAATAAAATGTACAAACCAACCCACCAGCTTCAAATTCAAATGAACTTTATTAATATTATTCACAATGAATGCACTAAATAAAACTGTGTCTTCTGGGTTACTGAAAATCCTAGTACAACACTTAACAATTTGGGTACAATTTCTGAGAACCACCCATATACAGTTTTAACAGTGCATCACCTGTATTTTAACAATTTCTGAGAACCACCCATATATAGTTTTAACAATGCATCACCTGTATTTTAACAATTTAAGTTTCATTGTCTTAGTAACACCCTAAACACTGTGATTGCCATTTCAACACCTGGCTGCAGGAGTTGCAATGGTCTGACAGAACCCAGTCATCCACAGCAGGAAGAAGAGGCAGGCACCCAAGAACCCCCCACCCCACCTTCCACCCCCTTGATCTTGAGTGAGTTGAACTCTGATTTGAGAATAGTGCTTGATATTATTAAATATGCTGACACTCACTGACAGGACAACTTCACATGCCAACACAGCAACAGGAAGAGCACAAATGGTCAAACATCTGATGTTCAAAAATGGTTTAAAACAGTCTGTTCTCTGTTTAGTTCTGATACCGAGTCAAGATGAGGTATTTAACTTCCTAGATCAACTCAGCAGAGACTGTATAATCATCCAGGTTGTTCCAGTCTCTAACAACCCTTGGGAAGAAGCTGTTTTTGTACACATCTATCTGCCAAGCTCAGCTTTAAAATTAAACCAGTCAAGGCTCCCATTAATGCACACACGTGTGTCCCTTACACACTAGAATTGAAAAGGACACAGTAAACGTACCACTTGAGGGTCCCACAGGATGCATTAAAAACATGCCAGGTTACAGTTTTTTTAGAGTAGACCTCCTCTTCAGGACTGACTACAACTGCTGCCATGTGAACTATTCCTAATACAATTTCTGTCTCTAAACCAACAGTTACTCGACAGCGACTTTGTTGCTGACAAGTACACATTCTCTCAAACTTCATGAGGTACACAGAAGCACACAGGTTGCTTCAACATCAAATACACCAGCACACACCTAACACCAACAAATCTAAGGGGCTTAATGTCTTTGGATGTTGGGCTGACATATTTGGGACAAGACATATCTGACGATGTGGAGCTTAATGTCCTTGCATGTCAGGCTGAGACATTAGGGACAAACTGTAACAAACTCTTAAAGGGGGGCAGTTGTCCACCTGATGCAAGTTAGATCTGGCATGTGGCATGTATCAGTTGTCAAGCTGATGTAAGTAAGATCCGACATGTATCTGTTGTTCAGCTGATGCGGTAGATCCGGCATGTATCAGTTGTCCAGCATGTAGCAGTTGTCCAGCTGATGCAAGTTAGATCTGACATGTATCAGTTGTCCAGCATGTATCAGTTGTCCAGATGGTGCAAGTTAGATCTGACATGTATCAGTTGTCCAGCATGTATCAGTTGTCCAGCATGTATCAGTTGTCCAGATGATGCAAGTTAGATCTGACATGTATCAGTTGTCCAGCATGTATCAGTTGTCCAGCTGATGCAAGTTAGATCCAGCATATGGCATGTATCAGTTGTCAAGCTGATGCAAGTAAGATACGACATGTATCTGTTGTCCAACTGATACAAGTTAGATCCAACATGTATCAGTTTTTCAGCATGTATCAGTTGTCAAGCTGATACAAGTTAGATCCGACATGTTTCTGTTGTCCAGCTGATACAAGTTAGATCCGACATCTATCAGTTGTCTAGCTGATACAAGTTAGATCCGACATGTATCAGTTGTCCAGCCGATACAAGTTAGATCCGACATGTATCTGTTGTCCTGCTGATACATGTATCTGTTGTCCAGCTGATACAAATTAGATCCGACAAGTATCAGTTGTCCAGCTGACACAAGTTGGATTCAACATGTATCAGTTGTTGAGCTGATGCAAGTTAGATCCGACATGTATCAGTTGGCCAGCATGTATCAGTTGTCCAGATGATACATGTTAGATCCGACATTTATCTGTTGTCCAGCTGATACAAGTTAGATCCAACATGCATCTGTTGTCCAGCTGATATAAGTTAGATCTGACATGTATCAGTTGTCCGGCATGTATCAGTTGTTAAGCTGATACAAGTTAGATCCGACATGTATCTGTTGTTTGTTTTCAACTGATGCAAGTTAGATCTGGCATGTATCTGTTGTCCAGCTGATATAAGTTAAATCCAACATGTATCTGTTGTCCATCTGATACAAGTTAGATCCAACATGTATCAGTTGTTTGTTCAGCTGATGCAAGTTAGATCCAACATGTATCAGTTGTTAAGCTGATACAAGTTAGATCCAACATGTATCTGTTGTTTGTTCAGCTGATGCAAGTTAGATCCAACATGTATCAGTTGTCAAGCTGATACAAGTTAGATCCGACATGTATCAGTTGTCCAGCTGATACAAGTTAGAGCCAAAATGTATCAGTTGTCTGACATGTATCTGTTGTTTGTTTTCAACTGATGCACGTTAGATCCGGCATGTATCAGTTGTCCAGCTGATACAAGTTAGATCCAACATGTATCTGTTGTCAAGCTCATACAAGTTAGATCCGACATGTATCAGTTGTCTGGCATGTATCAGTTGTTAAGCTGATACAAGTTAGATCCGACATGTATCAGTTGTCTGGCATGTATCAGTTGTTAAGCTGATACAAGTTAGATCCAACATGTATCAGTTGTCTGGCATGTATCAGTTGTTAAGCTGATACAAGTTAGATCCGACATGTATCTGTTGTTTGTTTTCAACTGATGCACGTTAGATCCGGCATGTATCAGTTGTCCAGCTGATACAAGTTAGATCCGACATGTATCAGTTGTCCAGCTGATGCAAGTTAGATCCGACATGTATCAGTTGTCTGACATGTATCTGTTGTTTGTTTTCAACTGATGCAAGTTAGATCCGGCATGTATCAGTTGTCCAGCTGATACAAGTTAGATCCAACATGTATCTGTTGTCCAGCTGATACAAGTTAGATCCAACATGTATCTGTTGTCAAGCTGATACAAGTTAGATCCGACATGTATCAGTTGTCTGGCATGTATCAGTTGTTAAGCTGATACAAGTTAGATCCAACATGTATCTGTTGTTTGTTTTCAACTGATGCACGTTAGATCCGGCATGTATCAGTTGTCCAGCTGATACAAGTTAGATCCAACATGTATCAGTTGTCCAGCTGATACAAGTTAGATCCGACATGTATCAGTTGTCTGACATGTATCTGTTGTTTGTTTTCAACTGATGCAAGTTAGATCCGGCATGTATCAGTTGTCCAGCTGATACAAGTTAGATCCAACATGTATCTGTTGTCCAGCTGATACAAGTTAGATCCAACATGTATCTGTTGTCAAGCTGATACAAGTTAGATCCGACATGTATCAGTTGTCTGGCATGTATCAGTTGTTAAGCTGATACAAGTTAGATCCGACATGTATCTGTTGTTTGTTTTCAACTGTATACAAGTTAGATTCAACATGTATCAGTTGTCCAGCTGATACATAATAGATCCAACAAGTATCAGTTGTCCAGCTGATGCAAGTTGGATCTGACATATATCAGTTCTCTGGCATGTATCAGTTGTGAAGCTGATGGAAGTTGGATCTGACATGTATCAGTTGTCCGGCATATATCAGTTGTCCAGCTGATACAAGTTAGATCTGATATGTATCAGTTGTCCAGCTAATGCAAGTTGGATCCGACATGTATCAGTTGTCTGGCATGCATCATTTGTCCAGCTGATGCAAGTTAGATCTGGCATGTAAGAATAATAATAATAAGAAGAAGAAGAAGAAGAATGTACATTTATCATGCACTCATTAATGCCCTGAGCGCTCACATTATGCATATTAACCTAAATACAACATTCTATACACACGTAGAAGACAGTCCTTTGAAAACAATTTACATAAGGCATTATATGGACAAACACACACACACACATACATGTAACAGTTCAATCTGCAGGTTTCTCACTGAAGATGCAGCCAAGACTCTTGTTACTTCCTATATCCTCTCACGGCTTGACTACTGCAACTGTCTCCTCATGGCTACACCTAATTCTGTCATCCAACCTCTCCAGAAAATTTAGAACTTTGATGCAAGACTCGTTCTCATGGCACCCCACCACCAACACTCAACTCCTCTCCTGGAAAAACTGCACTGGCTCCCCATTTCAGAATGTATTAAGTATAAAGTTGCTTGTATGTGTTTCAGTGCTATAAGTGGTTCTGGTCCTGCTTACCTCTCTGAACTACTGCATGCCTACACTCCATCTCGTACACTACGCTCTTCTTCTGACACCCGCATGCTGGAAATCCAACAATACAAATGAAAGACTCATGGCTTTCGCACCTTCTCTTGCTTTGGACCCCACATTTGGAATTCACTCCCACAAAACCTTAGACACTGCTCAACCCTGTCAACTTTTAAAGCCAAACTGAAAACCTTACTCTTCTCACAGTATTTCCATCCTTCCTAATATCAGTACCCAGTTTCTGCTACTGTCATGGTGCGTGTGTGTGTGTGTGTGTGTGTGTGTGTGTGGTGCTTTTTTCTTCTTCTTTTTGTATAATACTTTATGTAAATTGTTTTGGTAGGACTATGTTCTACATGTGTATAGAATATCATATTTAGGTTAATATGTATCATGTGAGCGCTCAGGGCGTTGATGAGCGCAGGATAAATGTACATTATTATTATACACAATGACTGTAGCAGAAACTGGGTATTTATATTAGCTGAGGTGGAAATGGTGTGAGAAGAGAAAGTTTTTCAATTTATCTTTAAAAGATGACAGGGCCAAGCAGTGTTTAAGGTCTTGTGGGAGTGAATTCCTAATGTGGGGACCAAAGGCAAAACAAGAGAAAGTGCGAAAGCCATGAGTCTTGCGTTTGTATTGTTGGATTTTCAGATTGTGGGTCTCAGAAGAAGAGAGTAGTGTATGAGATGGAGTGTAGACATGTAGCAGTTCAGAGGTAAGCAGGACCAGAACCATTTAAAGCACTGAAACACATACAAGCGACTTTATATTTAATATCTATTTAATATGTTCTGAAATGGGAAGCCAGTGCAGTTTTTCCAGGAGAGGTGTTGAGTGATGGTGGCGGGATGCCATGAGAACGAGCCTTGCAGCAAAGTTTTGGATTTTCTGGAACCGGAGAGGTTGGATGACAGAATGAGGTGTACCCGTTAGGAGACAGTTGCAATAGTCAAGCCGTGAGATGATACAGGAAGCAGCAGGAGTCTTGGCTGCATCTTCAGTGAAAAACCTGCAGATTGAACTAAGGCAGAAAAAGTTAGATCCGGTATGTACCAGCTGTCTGGCAGAAAAAGTTAGATCCGGTATGTATCAGCTGTCTGGCAGAAAAAGTTAGATCCGGTATGTATCAGCTGTCCAACTGGCACAAGTTAGATCTGGTGTGTATCAAACCAGAGCTGAGTTGTTGAAGGGACAAAGGGCATCAAATGCAATGCAGAATACTTCTGCATGGCTGCTGTTTCATATTAGACTTGACCCTTTAAAACTGGCCAGGGACCCTCTGAAAGTTGTAGCAGGGAGCAAGTAAGTAAACATGGTGCTTAACGTCCGCAGAAACCAAAGGCGTATTGTTATTAGGGACGGGGCATGTCGGGAGTCCCAGGGACCTCCTTAAAATACTTGCTAATGGGAGTCCAGCCAGTGCAAGTTGTTTCTTGCAAACTGCGCTATAATGTCCAGGTTCTTGTAGACTTGGATGGCCCTTGGACTAACAGGTCCCTGAGAGGAGTGATGTAGTACAACTGGAGTGATGTAGTCCTCTACAGCTGGTATAGCTGGGTGACTGGAGTGATGTAGTCCTCTACAGCTGGTATAGCTGGGTGACTAGAGTGATGTCCTCTATGGCTGGTATAGCTGGGTGACTGGAGTGATGTAGTCCTCAACAGCTGGTATAGCTGGGTGACTGGTGTAATGTCCTCTACGGCCGGTATAGCTGGGTGTCTGGAGTGATGTCCTCTACAGCTAGTATAGCTGGGTGACTGGAGTGATGTATTCCTCTACGGCCAGTATAGCTGGGTGACTGGAGTGATGTCCATTACAGCCAGGGGTATAGCTGGGTGACTGTCCAGAGTGATGTAGTCCTCTACGGCCAATATAGCTAGGTGACTGGAGTGATGTCCATTACCGCCAATATTGTTGGGTGGCTATCTTGTACAGGAAGAGCAGCCGCTGTCAGTGTTACCTTCCGCCTTCTTGGGGTGGTTTTAGACCAGTTCAGTCAGAATGGTGGCGACACTGCCAGGTTCCCGAGAAGTTTTCTTGATGAAGCGTGCCTCCAAACAGCCTTCCCCCCCTCCCCCCAACACCTGCATGTGGGCTTTTGCTCAAACTGGCACTATATAGTATTTAAAGGAGAGACTCGGAGACAGAGTAATCATCAACATGATTGTGGGCATCCAAGAAAGAAGGAGATTTGAATCTGGCAACTTCTGCGGATCTGACTATTTAGTACTAACAACAGCCACACATTTTCAGAAATCTAGACAAATATGCATACAAATCAATGAACAGTAGAGGCACTTTTTGTTTTGCTACTCACCATGATGATATTTAATGTAAACGAAATGCTCTGAGCGATATTTTGGCGGTGAAAACAATGGCTTCCACCAAATCCGTGTTATGTTGGCGAGGTCTAAAGTCGATAGGTTGCTAGGGGTGATAGGATTTTGAGACAGAAGTAAATCTATTGAAATCCGCATATTTGATGCACACAATCATTTAAGTTTACAAATTGTCTTACATGTTAGTTTAGAATGGCTTTTCTTTAGGAATAGCACGACACAGTATCCCAACATCAAACTTCTGAAACAACCTTTCATCCTACGTAAAAATGGACTCGACTTATGCCAGGTTCGAGGTGTCTACAAAAATTATGGGATTTTATTTCATTTCATCTCTTTTATAGCCTATATTCGCGTTTTAAAATTCTCCATAGCAAATCAGCATGATCTGTAAATTTTAATATGAAATCAGCATGATTTGCTACTGGATGTAGAACTGTTTGCGGTCAAAAATATTAACTGCGTGACAGTCATTATTATTATTTCCGTCTATTTAGGAGTAATTGGAATACTAGACAAAGTAATCGGTTTCATTCAGCGTCTATGGTTTTTCATCGGCTGTTGAAGTTTCGTCGATATGTATCCTTACTTGTTTAGTCATTTATGTGTGTATGTATTGTTTCATTACCACACTGGAGAGTTGAATATGCTAGCGAAAATCACCCCCTTGATGATTATGTTCTAGAGTGAAACTATCACAGTATCAGCAGAGAATAGCTGAACTACATTTTACGTGACTGATTTTTTCAAAGATTTTTTTATAATTTACATAGAAATGGGATATTAATTTGCGTTGTTTAATTCTTTGTTGGGTAAAATCCAAGGAGACGGTCGGAAATTCTTGGACCATTTTAGAAGTTATTTTGGGTCACAAATATCACAATCATTAAATGAGGTCCATATCTACTGATTACAGCCAAAATCCGCAACAAACGGTGAGTTTTATCATATATTTTTTGTCTTTGATTGTTTTGAGTCAGTGCATCAGTGTTGCGCTTTGACATTTGACCTAGTTTCCCAGTAACAATGTGAACCTCCGTGTCGAAGTTGGCAAGGCAATCAAAATTGAATCATACTTGCAACTCTAGTCTCAACGACAACATTTGCAGATTTTAAATTTGTCCGTAAATTTTCCACAGTTTTTATTATTTTAATTGCTGTAGCTTGTTAACGAGGCTGCTTACCTAGCAGCAATTCGTAGGCTTCATTTGCCTTTTGCAATCCGTGACAGCAACTCGAAACAATCAAAGCCAAAAATATATGGTAAAACTCACCATTTGTTGCGGATTTTGGCTGTAATCGGTAGATACAGATCTAATTTAATGATTGTGATGTTATTTGTGACCCAAAATAACTTTTAAAATGGTCCAGGAATTTCTGACCGTCTCCTTTGTTGTGTTGACTGACTGCATATGTGCTAACTAGCTAAGTCAAAGAAGTAAAGATGCTCGAACGCACTCCCCTCCTGTTGCATCTGTGTACCTAAAGTTACGTCCATTGACATATCACATCAAGATCAAGATGTGAGAAGGCTTTGAGTTTGACTGCGGTGGTTCATGTTTTCAGCGACTAATTCTGTTGCCGGTGTTCTGAGTAGGTAGTCCAAAGTGCTCTCGGTTGCATTCCACTTAACTAAGTTGGTCTACTTTTAGCAATTTCCAATAACGGATTTCTTGTGTGTTTTTGATCCAATCTCAATCAAAATTACAGTTGAGAAAAGCTTCATGCCTCGTCTTCCTGTGATCAATCAGAAAAGTATGGCATCGTGTAGAGTTCTTAACTTTTGTTATTTTGGTACGAAAAGTAAGGTGATAGGACAAGTAGAAGAGGAGTTATGATTTTTAAGATGGACGGACGGCATTTTTTATGAATTTGCAAGTTTGATGATAAATATCTGGAAGAATAATAAAAATGAAGGTTACAAAAAATTGGGCCTATTATTTGTACTGTGGAGAATGAGATTCCTAAATATTAGACAGGATATATGCAAAATAGCTTCCAGGTGGGACCTTAAATCTCAGGATTTCTCTGATTTGCATTTTGTGGGCAAATTGGGGCAAAAGATTAAATATTTAAAAAATCATAACTTCGGAACTACTCAAGTGATCAACATAAAATTAGTATCACTGAAATCAGATTTAAAAAAATCTATGCAAATATATAAAGTCTGATACTGTGATAGTCAACTATTGATTTTCAAAATCACTTTGGACTACCTATTCTGAGCACATGCTGCCACAATGCCAATACTATGGCGGTCCTCCAGGGGTGATCTCATGGACATTTATTATAGTATTAATGTTATTGATAATATTTGATGGATATTGGGCAGTTCAGCAAAGCTGGTTTGCACAAGTGAATGCCCTTCATACTCTTTCGCGCAAGAAGTCGAGCGGAGGTTAAAAAGGAGGTTGCAGAAGCCGCTTCCAGGCCTGTTTCTGAGCAGGCGTTGGTTCATGCTGTGTAGGCTGATTTCTGAGTAGGCGACAGTTCATAATGTGTATAACAACGAAAGTTGCACTTAGAATTGCGAAGCAGTGCAAAATGCCAATACTGTTGCATTTGCAAAAAAATCAGGAGAAATGTGATGGATGATGGCATCCTGTAGAATACTAGAATGACTAGCCTGTGAGCAACTGAACAAGTTATTGATTTTTGCCAGACACATTCTGACTACAGGCCTTCAAAAATGCTTCTAAAGTTGGCACTGTAAACTTCACAAATTCACTGTCACTGCCTTTCAGTGTGAAGAAAGCACGCACTGGCAGCAGAAGCAGCCAAGGGACTTAAGTGATGCCAGATTAAAGTCGAGGGAGTTAACAACCCCATCTGAAGCGCCCAGGAGTGGTGGCTGTGGCACTGGTTCCCAGGGTTCCCCATCATGATCCTGCCTCAAGGGTAAAAAATAAAATCCATTCTAGTTCCAGCATCAGCAGTGCATGCCTCTGCTTGGCATTTGTAATAATTTTACTTTTTTAGAGCACTATAATTTAACTTCCAACAGTTCTATCTTGGTTGCCGGTGCCAGATTGGTCTAAGCCAGATACTTAAAAGCTAGATAATAACACTTTTAACCCACTTGGCCCCAGACCGCCCGTCACCGCCCGCTCTTTTTCCTTACCACGAAACCCCAGACCACCTGGTAGCAGCTGGCTAGCAGACACTCCATACTAGTATCTCGGCTTATGCAAATAGGAACAGGATTCTCGTGAGACTTGTAGCCTTGTTTCCGCTATTGATTACTACTTCCGGCAATGTCGTTAGTTCGAAGTT
Source organism: Alviniconcha marisindica (assembly GCA_018857735.1). NCBI lineage: Eukaryota > Metazoa > Mollusca > Gastropoda > Provannidae > Alviniconcha > Alviniconcha marisindica. The sequence goes on along the minus strand of JABMCL010000316.1, from coordinate 182,813 downwards.
CGGCGAAGTTTGAGAGACGCTGTGAATTTTCAAAGTTGTGAGGTGGACGTGCGATAGATGGCCAAAAATAAACAAAAGCCCTACTGTTAGCGATGGCGTCGGAGCTTCATCCTTTGAGATTTGAATGCAAATTTGGCTCAGTCGCTTACCGTGGGCACCCTAACAAACTCATGGAGCTTCATCTTTGGAGATTCAAACTGGAAATTTTGCAAAGCCGGTTACCCCGTAGGTCCCCCGAAACCCGACATTCAGATGTGGACATTTCTGACTTGGGATTTCTTTCATTTTTATGCTTTTATTCTTTAGTGAAAAAAATCAAAACCTGTTGGATATACAAGAACACTGTATTTGCAAACTGGGAAAAATACGAAGTGGGCTGAAACTTTTGTTTGATGTTTATTATTGATTTTTAAAGTTGTCTGCCGAGATCATTTGATACAGTTACTTCCCTTCACAAGGGATTTTGTAGTGAAAGGGCAGCGGCTGGTCTGGGGCCAAGTGGGTTGACTGACCTCATGCAAAGTTGGGAAATGTACCACAATGACTGGAGAGTTGGTGGTATTGAGCAAGAGTACTCACTCTCGAAAGCCAAAGTTAAGCACGATCGAGTGTGGTCACCAAATGGATGGGCGACCATTATGATTTATGCTCTAGGCTTTGTGCACATCCTGAGATTTCTCTGGAGTCAAATTCTCTGCAGGCTACAAAAATCTTTTGGGTGAGACTATAGTATTAAACCCAGATCCCCACATATGCATGCAGAAAGATCACATCCACTCATTAAAGATCCTGTAATCCATGTCAATTAACCCACTTGTCCCAGACCTGCTGCTGCCCTTTCTCTATGAAATCCCATGCAAAGGGAAGTAACTGTCGAATGATCCCAGGATACAGTTACTATTTTAAAAATCAATAATAAACACCAAATAATAGTTTCAGCTCACTTTGTATTTTCCCAGTTTTGCAAATACATTGTTCTTGTATATCCAACAGGATTAGATTTTTTTTAAACTCAAAAATAAAAAATAAAAGCTTTAATTGTTTTTCTCCAAAATCATAAATGGCCTCGTTTGAATGTCACTCAAAAATAAAAGCATAAAAAATAAAATTAAAAAAACATCAGAATGTCCACATCTGAATGTCGGGTATTAGGGTGCCTACAGGGTAACCAATAACCAAATTTCCAGTTTGAATTTCTGAAGGCAAAGCTCCATGAGTTTGTTAGGGTGCCCAGGGTAAGTGACTGAGCAAAATTTGCAGTTCAGATCTCAGAGGATGAAGTTCTGATGCCATTGCTAACGTAGGGCTTTTGTTTATTTTTGTGCATCTATTGTGTGACCATCTCACAACTTCACAGCGTCTCTCAAACTCGACCAAACTTTGAACAAAGGTCATCGCCAGAAGTGGTGCTGTTTAGTGGAAGTGAGGCTACAAATCTCATGAGAATCCCATTCCTGTTTGCATGGGATTTGCTGGGATGCCGGTATGGAGCGTGTGGTTACTGGCCACTATCACTATCAGGCAGTCATGCAGTAAGAAAAAATAGCAGGTGGTGATGGGCAGCCTGGGGCAAAGTGGGTTAAATAGATTATGGAAACACCAAAATAATCCAGCATGCACAAAAAGTGCATTCATAATGTTGACACTGGATGCTATAGGATTAGGAAAGAAGAGTGACAGTGATTTTCAGTACTTATCTAGGGACACAGTGGCTGAGGGGGAGCATTTTGCTAAGTTTTTGGATACATGCCTGTGCGTGATTAACACAGTATTAGTATATATTAATTATTATGTAGGGAGCCCTGGGTGCTATTGGCACTGTCGCATTTTACATATGGTTGGTTCTGTTCTGCACTCAGTTGGTCTTGCCTGCCCCCACCATCACCACCTTGGTTCACCAAATCACTGAATCAGGGACTGAGCAAGTCGCACTTCTCAGTTGTTTAATGTTGGTTTGGCTAAAGGTGCAAGCTAGTCGGATATCTAACACATTTTTGGGGTGAAACTGAAACCAGAGCAATGAGTGAGTGACCCTAAAGATTTCAAAGTGTTAAGTTCACCCACAATTGTATGTGTGCACATTTTTTAACATCACCTAGCTGTAATTCTGTATCTTTGTAATAATACTGATATGCTGGCAGGTGGCATAGCTTTTGTCTTTTGAATATTATTATGTTACATGTATATATATTATATTTAAATGTTCAGCAGATTTTTTTCTTAACTGACTTACAGATTGTCCTGAGAAATGTCTGCACAAGTTCCAACAAAGATAGTGCTCAAAAGCACAACAAAGATGTCATTGAATGATCGGTGAGAACGTGTTCCCCAAATGGTTGACCTGGATACTAGGTGAAGCGCAGGCGGCCTGATGGTGGTCTGTGAGGGCAGAGGTGAAACCTGGTCACCTTTGGAGGTACCAGAAAGGTTTCATCCTGCCTTGTTTTATACTGTAGCCACCTATTTGATGTATGATGAGTCATTGATGAGTTGAGCATTCCACCACAAGTTGATGACAAAAGATTGACATCTTGAGCAGGCAGATAATCATTGGTTTATCTGCAAAGGCATTGGTGAAATGTGGTTCCTTACAAAGTGGGAACCCTTTGAGTTTCAGCATGCCTTGTTAATTCTGCTACGTGGCTGACCGCATCATGCTGGGTTAGGAAGCGGCACCACGGTAAAGCTTGTGGGTGGATCTTGGCTCGTCTTTAGCTGCATGGAACGTGAAAGTGTAGAATCCAGGAAGAGCAGCAGTGCATGGCTGCTGTTCTGTCAGATCAGTCGGAGGTCATGCCAGAATTGCATCTTGGGAACACAGAATTAGAGCAGAGTAAAGAATGAGAGGAGAGAAGACGGGCACAAGATGTGCAGTCTTTTGCATGCCACAGGAAAAGAATAGTGTTTGTGCGGTATGATTGTAAAGACACTTGTGAACAGAAGTTCATGTTAATAGCACGTATTTGACATCTGAGGAGGAGGAAGAAAAGCAAAGCCCACAAAAAGAGTAATATCAGAAGCCATTGGTGGGTCTGAGAAAAGTCACCATTTCATTATGAAGGAGGGAAAACTGTAAAGTTTGAAAGGGGGAAGCTCCACCCCTCCATTTTGGCTGAGTAAAATCAGGAGGGGGAAGATGTTGAGAATTGAAAGGGGAACCCCACCCAGTCCCCTCCATTTTGGCTGTTTAAAATCAGGAGGGGGAAGATGTTGGGAATTGAAAGGGAGCCCCACCTAGCCCCCTCCATTTGGCTATGTAAAATCAGGTGGGGCAAGATGTTGAGAATTGAAAGGGGAACCCCCCCCAGCCCCCCCCATTTGGCTATGTAAAATCAGGAGGGGGAAGATGTTGAGAACTTAAAGGGAACCCCACCCAGTCCCCTCCATTTGACTATGTAAAATCAGGAGGGGGAAGATGTTGAGAATTGAAAGGGAAACAACAGCAACTCCATTTGGCTGTCTTAAAACAAAGTGGCAATTGCTCTCCCTTGGTTCCCAAGTTTCACCAGCATACAGCAACATGCGCGACCACAGCCAACGGTGCAGAACATCCGCTCCAACATGGTGGCTCAACAGCAAGCGTCGGCAGCAAACCGACGCCTGGCCCAACAACTGGCCAACCGACCAGGGCTGAATATGAACATGAACCCATACCCCAGTGGAGCCATGGACAATATGAACAGCATGAACATGAACATGCCTATGAACATGCCTCCTCCCCAACAGCAGGTGAGATTTGTGTAGTGTATGGTGTGCTCTTGTTCAAAGTGGTGAAGGTAGTTCAGTTCAGTTGAAGATGGTATCTATGAGCTTGGAAAAGCCCATATGTGCTCCACCCCATCTCACAGAAGTTTCCCTGACATTGCTTTTGAAACAGTTTTAATGTTCGTCTGATTGACAATGGCCCTTGCTTGTCCTTTCAAAAAAGGTCATCTGTGCTTCCTCTTTCCACACCTCTCTCCACCAGGCGATTGATGCTGTGATGTCCTTGGCTTTGTGCTCGCATGTAGTGTCTCAAGCTCCTCAACACTTCAGATCTTCCAAGACACAAGCCAGTTGTGATGGTTGCTTTGCCTGCCAGTCTATCTGCTCAGTCATTTCCCTTCACTCTGGCATGTCCAAGGTAGTACACTGACAGGAGTTTTCGAAGGTGGATGTCGACCATTGCACTTTTCACTTTTTGTAGCAAGCTCATTGAATTTGTGAGGATGCTGGCATGTGTGGTTATGCATGGACTATCTCAAAATTCTAAACATGCTTTCTTCACACAGTTGGACATAAGGTAGCAGATAGTATCAAGTCTTTACCCACACAGCCATTTGTAAAGGGCGGTAACTAGGTGCCTGTCCACATGTGTGGGTGTGAAGGTGGAAACTGTTGTTGTTTTTTAAACCCAGTCAACTATGGTGATGTCATGGTAAATTTGGGAGTGGATTGTGCTGTGTTGGTTTTATCAGTTGGCTTTGTACCACAACTAGTAACCCAGGGATCACTGTATAATGCCAGTGGATGGCAGAAAGTGGTCCAACAATGGCTGAAGGATCCTCCGTGCAGCATGCCTGTTTGTTACCAGTAATGGTAACATCTTCTGTATCCTTGTCTTACAGCGCAGCTTGAAGCAGCGCCTGGGCCGGGGCAACATCAAGGCGCGTCTCAACCTGGATGCGGTGGGCCGTGGAGGTCAGACCATGAGAGGCCGAGGACAGGTCAACATCAACAGAGGGATGCCTCGAGGATTTCGTGGGGGCCGTGGCCAGGGCGGCAGTGTGCCACCAATGAGAGGTCGAGGTCAGACTTCACTTCTCTAGCCTGTTGCATGGGAATATGATACAAATTGTTCAGATAAAGAATGTGGCCAGTTTGCTGTTTGAATTTTGCTTCAGCTTAAGTGCTGTATTTAACTGTACCCACAATGTTTTTGTTTCTAAAGGAAGAAACCACAGAGGTGATTCAGTAGGCATTGGAATTGTCCTTTGAAATGCAAATTTCTATGGCACTAGAACTGACTTTCCACTGTGGGAAAGAATTGTTGGAGGGAGGGGGGGGGATTGGGTTTTTGGGTTTACAAAAAAAAGAAAAAGAAAGTGAAGCACTTGTTTTACTTTTAGCTCCACACAGAAACATTCAGAGCACATTCACACATGGCTATCACCCACCTTAGAAAAGACCATCATATTCAACACTGTATTGATCTAATGGATGTAGACGAGGACGATCTTATTCAACAGTGCCTGCTGTATTGGTCTAAGGGACATAGGGATGATGATAATCAGCAGTGCCAGCTGTATTGGTCTAAGGGACATAGACAGGGATGATGATAGTCAACAGTGCCAGCTGTATTGGTCTAAGGGACATAGGGATGGTCATAGTCAACAGTGCCAGCTGTATTGGTCTAAGGGACATAGACAGGGATGACCATAGTCAACAGTGCCAGCTGTATTGGTCTAAGGGACATAGGGATGATGATAGTCAACAGTGCCATCTGTATTGGTCTAAGGGACATAGGGATGATCATAGTCAACAGTGCCAGTTGTATTGGTCTAAGGGACATAGGGATGATGATAGTCAACAGTGGCTGCTGTATTGGTCTAAGGGACATAGGGATGACCATAGTCAACAGTGCCAGCTGTATTGGTCTAAGGGACATAGGGATGACCATAGTCAACAGTGCCAACTGTATTGGTCTAAGGGACATAGACAGGGATGACCATAGTCAACAGTGCCAGCTGTATTGGTCTAAGGGACATAGGGATGATGATAGTCAACAGTGCCAACTGTATTGGTCTAAGGGACATAGGGATGATGATAGTCAACAGTGCCAGCTGTATTGGTCTAAGGGACATAGGGATGATGATAGTCAACAGTGCCAGCTGTATTGGTCTAAGGGACATAGGGATGACCATAGTCAACAGTGGCTGCTGTATTGGTCTAAGGGACATAGGGATGATGATAGTCAACAGTGCCAGCTGTATTGGTCTAAGGGACATAGGGATGATGATAGTCAACAGTGCCAGCTGTATTGGTCTAAGGGACATGGGGATGATCATAGTCAACAGTGCCAGCTGTATTGGTCTAAGGGACATAGGGATGATGATAGTCAACAGTGCCAGTTGTATTGGTCTAAGGGACATAGGGATGATGATAGTCAACAGTGCCAGCTGTATTGGTCTAAGGGACATAGGGATGACCATAGTCAACAGTGCCAACTGTATTGGTCTAAGGGACATAGACAGGGATGACCATAGTCAACAGTGCCAGCTGTATTGGTCTAAAGGACATAGGGATGATGATAGTCGACAGTGCCAACTGTATTGGTCTAAGGGACATAGGGATGATGATAGTCTACAGTGCCAGCTGTATTGGTCTAAGGGACATAGGGATGATGATAGTCAACAATGCCTGCTGTATTGGTCTAAGGGACATAGGGATGATGGTAGTCAACAGTGCCAGCTGTATTGGTCTAAGGGACATAGGGATGATGATAGTCAACAATGCCAGCAGTATTGGTCTAAGGGACGTAGATGAGGACCATGATAATCTCCTGTGTCAACTGCCTTAGCCCCCCCCCCCCACCCCCGCCCCCCGCCCCCAAAGGACAGCCAGCCAAGTTAAATAGGGAATGAGGAGCATGAGTAGTGAACTGATGCAGCAGGGATGTCATCTTGTGGGCTAGAGGTAGGGTAGGTTGTGTGTGTCTTGTGTTTATTTGGCACTGTTTGTTGTTGCTGTAGATTTTCTGGTTGACCGTATTAGCTGCAGCCCTTGTTTGGACTAGATCACAGTAACACACTCACCACTTCTAATCCCTCTGCCACCACTGTGTGCCTGTGACAGGAGGGCGTGGAGCTCAGCGAGGGGTCAGTCCTAGTCCCAGAGGTCAGCGGGGCAGAGGTCGCAGCATGATGCGAGGCAACTTTAACAGGTAATTTTTGGTTTTCCCATGAATTGTGTGTCCACACCACTGACATTCTGTTGCAAAGGTCCCGTTTCTGAAGGGAAGTTAGTATGGTAAAACTTTTTTGAAAACTTCTCGATCTACAGTGTAGAAGAATTGTATGACAGGCAGGATCATAATTTACTGTCACCAGCACATTTCTGTCCATCACACCCTTCTGTGCAAAGGCACAGAGCCTGGGATTGGGAGTGCAGGAACAAAACAGCAAGTCCAGTGGTGTTTTTGGGACAACACTAAATCTGTTGCCAACTGCTGGCATGAGCGTTGAAGCAGCAGACCCACCGCACACTGCAGTGTACAGTATTCTTGTCTATCATGGTGATGGACAGCTACCAGAACTTTTCCTTGTCTGTTTTTCCCCCCTCAATGATGAATAAGTTTAGGTTCATGGATAAAGGCTTGACTACTGAGAGAGAAAAAAAATAAAGTGTCAGTGTGTGTGTGTGCTGTTCAGTCTGAGACTGATGCAAGTGAACATTCATTTAGAAGGGAAGTATGGAAAAGGCCAAGAAGAAAGGGGTGAATTACAAATGGTCGTGGAAGTTGCTTTAGATGGTGGTTCACATGTTCACAGCTCTGAACAAGTTAAGCACACTGACATGTAGCTATGTGCCACCACAGAGGGGCACCACGCACTCTCTCATGTTTTATATGGTGGTCTTACAGATAGGCAGTACCCTGTCTTACTGTAGGCAGTACCCTTCTTACCACTTGCTTGTATACCCACACTGGCCAGAATAATGGACTATTCCACAATCTTCCTTTGGCTTTCTCTAGCCAAAATAACTGACTTGTTACTCTCACTGTCCCAAAATCTTCCTTTGGCTTTCTCTAGCCAAAATAACTGACTTGTTACTCTCACTGTCCCAAAATATTTCTGCTGTTCTTGCTGGCCAATAAATAACTGAGTGTTGCTCTGACTGACCAAAATCTTTTTGCTGCTGTCACTGGCTACAGTAACTGAGTGTTCCTCTGGCTGACCAAAACCACCCTGCTGCTCTCACTGGCCAAAATAACTTACTGTGGCAGGCCAATTTTTTTGTGATGATCTCAATGGCCAAAATAACTGAGTTGCTTTGGCTGGCCAAAAATGTCCTGCTGCCGTCACTGGCCAAAATAACTGAGTAGCTCTGGCAAGCCAAAATCTGCCCGCTGCTCTCTCTGGCCAAAATGACTGAATTTTGGGCTGGCTGACCAAAATCTTCCTGCTGCTGTTGCTGGCTCAAATGACTGAGTGTTGCCTTGGCTGGCCAAAATCTTTGTGCTGCTCTCACTGGCCAAAATGACTGAGTGTTGGTCTAAGTGCTGGCCCATGCGACTGGCTGACTCTCACTGTTGGTCTAAGTGCTGGCCCATGCGACTGTCTGACTCTCACTGTTGGTCTAAGTGCTGGTCCATGCAACTGTCTGACTCTCACTGTTGGTCTAAGTGCTGGCCCATGCAACTGTCTGACTCTCACTGTTGGTCTAAGTGCTGGCCCATGCGACTGTCTGACTCTCACTGTTGGTCTAAGTGTGGCCCATGCGACTGTCTGACTCTCACTGTTGGTCTAAGTGCTGGCCCATGCGACTGTCTGACTCTCACTGTTGGTCTAAGTGCTGGCCCATGCGACTGTCTGACTCTCACTGTTGGTCTAAGTGCTGGCCCATGCAACTGTCTGACTCTCACTGTTGGTCTAAGTGCTGGCCCATGCGACTGTCTGACTAACACAAGTAACAGACAGGTCAGGAAAACCGGCTCCAATGTCCGATTGCTGCTAAGTGCTCGTACTGCTCTCACTGCCTCAGGTAACTGACAAGTTGTAACAGAGGAGAGAGAAAACTGCCACTCTCCCTGGCTCTAGCCAAGTTGTAACTGATGAGAGAGAGAACTGCCACTCTCCCTGGCTCTAGACAAGTTGTAACAGAGGAGAGAGAGAACTGCCACTCTCCCTGGCTCTAGACAAGTTGTAACAGAGGAGAGAGAAAACTGCCACTCTCCCTGGCTCTAGCCAAGTTGTAACTGATGAGAGAGAGAACTGCCACTCTCCCTGGCTCTAGACAAGTTGTAACAGAGGAGAGAGAGAACTGCCACTCTCCCTGGCTCTAGCCAAGTTGTAACAGAGGAGAGAGAGAACTGCCACTCTCCCTGGCTCTAGACAAGTTGTAACTGAGGAGAGAGAGAACTGCCACTCTCCCTGGCTCTAGACAAGTTGTAACTGAGGAGAGAGAGAACTGCCACTCTCCCTGGCTCTAGCCAAGTTGTAACAGAGGAGAGAGAGAACTGCCACTCTCCCTGGCTCTAGCCAAGTTGTAACTGAGGAGAGAGAGAACTGCCACTCTCCCTGGCTCTAGCCAAGTTGTAACTGAGGAGAGAGAGAACTGCCACTCTCCCTGGTTCTAGACAAGTTGTAACAGAGGAGAGAGAGAACTGCCACTCTCCCTGGCTCTAGACAAGTTGTAACTGAGGAGAGAGAGAACTGCCACTCTCCCTGGTTCTAGACAAGTTGTAACAGAGGAGAGAGAGAACTGCCACTCTCCCTGGCTCTAGACAAGTTGTAACAGAGGAGAGAGAGAACTGCCACTCTCCCTGGCTCTAGACAAGTTGTAACTGAGGAGAGAGAGAACTGCCACTCTCCCTGGCTCTAGACAAGTTGTAACTGAGGAGAGAGAGAACTGCCACTCTCCCTGGCTCTAGACAAGTCTAGTAACTGATTGCTGCTGGTAGTAGTACTATTCTCACTGCTTAAGTAACCAAGAGGTCACTGTTCAGTTCTCACTGGACCAGGTCACTGACAGTCACTGTCCAGATATACCTGGCACTCACCCCGGCTCTAACTGCCTCTGACGGGGCCCAGGTAACTGACAGCCACTGTCCAGATACACCTGCCACTCACCCTGGCTTTAACTGCCTCTGACAGGGCCCAGGTAACTGACAGCCACTGTCCAGATACACCTGCCACTCACCCTGGCTTTAACTGCCTCTGACGGGGCCCAGGTAACTGACAGTCACTGTCCAGATACACCTGCCACTCACCCTGGCTTTAACTGCCTCTGACGGGGTCCAGGTAACTGACAGCCACTGTCCAGATACACCTGCCACTCACCCTGGCTTTAACTGCCTCTGACGGGGCCCAGGTAACTGGCAGTTACAGTCCCTATCCAGAAACCACTGCCGCTTGCCCTCTCTCTAATAACTGACTGTTACAACCACCCCTGGCCAGAATAACAAAGTGCTATTCACACTGCCCCATGTAACTATTATTCTGGCTTGTTAAATAACAATGACTCGCTCCTGCCAAATAACTTGCTGACTATCCAAAAGCGTCGACTCTCTCTGGCTCTAACAATTGTCTGCTACTCTCTCTGGCTCTAACATTTGACTGCTGTTCTCTCTGGTTCTAACCATTGACTGCTGCTCTCTCTGGCTCTAACAGTTGACTGCTGTTCTCTCTGGCTCTAACAGTTGATTGCTGCTCTCTCTGGCTCTAACATTGACTGCTGCTCTCTCTGGCTCTAACAGTTGACTGCTGTTCTCTCTGGTTCTAACCATTGACTGCTGCTCTCTCTGGCTCTAACAGTTGACTGTTGTTCTCTCTGGCTCTAACAGTTGACTGATGCTCTCTCTGGTTCTAACCTTTGACTGCTGTTCTCTCTGGCTCTAACAGTTGACTGTTGTTCTCTCTGGCTCTAACAGTTGACTGATGCTCTCTCTGGTTCTAACCATTAACTGCTGTTCTCTCTGGCTCTAACCATTGGCTGCTGTTTTCTCTGGCTCTAACCATTGACTGCTGTTCTCCCTGGCTCTAACCATTGACTGCTGTTCTCTCTGGCTCTAACCATTGCCTGATGCTCTCTCTGGCTCTAACAGTTGACTGCTGTTCTCTCTGGCTCTGACAGTTGATTGCTGCTCTCTCTGGCTCTAACAGTTGACTGCTGTTCTCTCTGGCTCTAACAGTTGACTGCTGTTCTCTCTGGCTCTAACAATTGACTGCTGGTCTCTCTGGCTCTAACAGTTGACTGCTGGTCTCTCTGGCTCTAACAATTGACTGCTGTTCTCTCTGGCTCTGACAGTTGACTGCTGTTCTCTCTGGCTCTAACAAGTGACTGCTGTTCTCTCTGACTGCTACTGTCTCTGGCTCTAACAGCTGACTGCTACTATCTCTGGCTCTAACAATTGACTGCTGCTCTCTCTAGTTCAAGTGAAGTTTAGCTTCAGACTTCTTTGTGATGCCATTCAGTAGCTCCCTTTAGACAAATTATGGCAATGCTTTAAAATGAGAGGAGAGCCCCCCATCTTGCATTTGCCTTCTTTACATCTAGAGTTGTTTTGTTTGAATTTTATCACAGAAGAGAACAAGCGTTGTTCTTTTCACTTGTAAAACTTACAGGAATATTTTACTGCTTGAAATATCAGATGTAAATGGCGAGTGTGACGGACATATCTGTCATTTCAGTAAGTCGTTGCATTTGACAGAAAACAAAAGATATTGAGCTGTGACCTGAAATACTGAGGTTGCAGCTGCAGAATAAGCACTTTGTTGTACCTGAGGGCTCTCAGGTTGTGGGAAGAAATGGGGCTTGAATAAATCAACATCAGTGAATATTTTGAGATGATGCACAGAAATCTCCACACAAATAACACCTGTTCACAGTGCCAGGTGCACACATATACTCCTGCAGGCAGAACATTTGCAGCACAGTTGAAACTGGTTGCACAAACTGGAAGGATGCATAGGGGGGTGGCATGAACAGTGACTGTGGTTTGGGAAGGGTAGGGAGGTGGCATGAACAGTGACTGTGGTTTGGGAAAGGTAGGGAGGTGGCATGAACAGTGACTGTGGTTTGGGATGGGTAGGGAGGTGGCATGAACATTGACTGGTTTGGGAATGGTAGGGAGGTGGCATGAACAGTGACTGTGTGGTTTGGGAAAGGTAGGGAGGTGGCATGAACAGTGACTGTGGTTTGGGAAAGGTAGGGAGGTGGCATGAACAGTGACTGTGGTTTGGGAAAGGTAGGGAGGTGGCATGAACAATGACTGTGGTTTGGGAAGGGTATGGAGGTGGCATGAACAGTGACTGTGGTTTGGGAAAGGTAGGGAGGTGGCATGAACAGTGACTGTGGTTTGGGAAGGGTAGGGAGGTGGCATGAACAGTGACTGGTTTGTTGACACAGGGGGTTGTCATCCCTCAGATTCCCAGACAGCTTTGTGCCATTCTCTGGCTGGAGGGGCCGGGGTCGCGGTGGCAGGGAGCAGCAGCAAAGGGGTCGTTACCAGGGCGACAGGTTACTCGCATTTTCCCCTTTTTGCTGCTTGTGTGTGGCGGGAGCAGGGCTGGTGTGGTACCTTGACCTTGACCCAGATGGTGACCTAACATCCCCTGCTTGCAATGACTAGAAACCTAGAGGTGCCAACCTCTTCCTGAATGGGCCACCCAGAAATGCCAGCCCTTCCTGAATGGGCCACCCAGAAATGCCAACCCTTCCTGAATGGGCCACCCAGAAATGCCAACCCTTCCTGAATGGGCCACCCTGAAATGCCAACCCTTCCTGAATGGGCCACCCTGAAATGCCAACCCTTCCTGAATGGATGATGTTTTGTTCCTGCCAGATTAATTTTATTGCCCTGTCAACACCCAGAGGTGCCAACCATCCATGGCACGTTTCCCTGCCAAAATTATTGTGCTAACAGTTGAGGTGAATGTCTCAGGTTTTCCTGGCACATAGCTGGTCATGCATGTCGAGACTGTTTAGGTGAGCACATTGCCAGTTGTACATGTAAAGATTACATTAATGTGACCATGTAGCCGGTCATGCATGTCGAGACTGTTTAGGTGAGCGCATAGCCAGTTGTACATGTAAAGATTACGTTAATGTGACCATGTAGCCGGTCGTGCATGTAGAGACTGTTATGTTATGGTCGGCACACTGGTATGGTGGCACCTCATCGGTTCATCCTGCATCAGTGAATAAGCCGAATACTGTTGAATGTTGAAAATGACCCTGGTAATGATAGACTGTGGGGGTTGGCACCTCTGAGCATCCCACATCCCACCACTTAACCCACTTTGCCTCAGACATCCATCACCGCTTTTTTTTTCCCCGTACTGCGTGACCCCAAACCTCCCGGTAGCGGCTGCTTAGCATACTGGCAGATACGAACGGGATCCTCATGAGACTTGTAGCCTCATTTCCACTATTGTTCACTACTTCAGTGATGTTGTTTGTTTGAAGTTCGGTGGAGTTTAAGAGAAACTGAATTTTCACAGTTGCGAAATGGACACGCGATAGATGCACAACAATAAACAAAAGGCCTACTGTTAGCAATGGCATCAGAGCTTCATCCTTTGAAATTTGAACTGCAAATTTGGCACAATCGCTTACCCTGGGCACCGTAACAATCTCACAGAGCTTCATCTTTGGAGATTCAAACTGGAAATTTGGTAAGTCAGTTACCCAGTAGGCACCCTAAAACCTGACATTCAGATGCGGACATTTCTCTTCTTTTTTTTATTATTACTTTCTATGCTTTTATTTTTGAGTGAAAAAAATTCTAAACTTGTTGGATATATACAAGAAAATGTATTCACAAACTGGGAAAAATACAAAGTGAGCTGAACTTTTTATTTGGTGTTTATTATTTATTTTTAAAGTTGTATACCAAGTTACTTCCCTTCGAATGGGATTTCATAGAGAAAGAGCAGTGGCTGGTCTGGGGCCAAGTGGGTTAACCCCTTGCCTGCCAAGGACTACACGCACTGGGGGGGGCTTTCATGGTAGCCCATAGTCTGTTTACTGAAGTCATTTAGTGCAGTGCCCCCCCACTGAAGTCATTCAATACAGTGCACCCACCCCCCCTCCTGTACTCCCCACCATTCCCCAAAGACTTGATGAAAGGCAGTGATCAACATATACCGTGGAAAAATCAACAGTGGCTCATATCTACCAGCTGATATTTTGTTTCACCAGTTTTTCAAAAAGAAAAGAAAAAAGCGCAGCACAGTGATGGAGCATGTTTTGGCATGCATGCATGTGCGCTCGCTTTTCCGTGAACCACTTTGACCACTCATAGGTGCCAGACCAGTTTGAAAAATGTCTAGCACGATCACTGGTAACAGCCATGAACACTGTGTCCATGTTACATTTACCCCGCACAGTGTACTTGTTTGGTCTCAACAGATCTGTTTGGACATACAGTCTTAGAAAATCACCTCTAAACCTGCACAACCCATCTACCGCTGCAACTTTACAATCTAAACCTGCACAACCCATCTACCACTGCAACTTTACAATCTAAACCTGCACAACCCATCTACCGCTGCAACTTTACAATCTAAACCTGCACAACCCATCTACCGCTGCAACTTTACAATCTAAACCTGCACAACCCATCTACTGCTGCAACTTTACAATCTAAACCTGCACAACCCATCTACCACTGCAACATAGAATCAGTCCAGTTCATCCAACACTTGAGAGGCAAAGAGAAACGACAGATGAGTGGAATAAAGACACTCCTTCCTGCTATTCAGTGAAGACCAACAATAAAGGCCCACTGACCAATGTTTGTTGAAAGCTTGGTTGGGCATTGAGAATGGTGTAAAAGCACAGCCGTGCGGCACGTAGGGCACACCACCATGACTGCCCGGCGGCAGTGCACAGACATGCAGCACGTGGGGCACACCACCATGACTGCCCGGCGGCAGTGCACAGACATGCAGCACATGGGGCACACCACCATGACTGCCCGGTGGCAATGCACAACCGTGCGGCACGTAGGGCACACCACCATGACTGCCCGCGGCAATGCACAGACATGCAGCACGTGGGGCACACCACCATGACTGCCCGGCGGCAATGCACAGACATGCAGCACGTGGGGCACACCACCATGACTGCCCCGCGGCAATGCACAGACATGCAGCACTGGGGAAAATGTGCACACCTATCCCCCCTGACTGCCCCGCGGCAATGCACAGACATGCAGCATGTGGGGCACACCACCATGACTGCCCGGCGGCAATGCACAGACATGCAGCACGTGGGGCACACCACCATGACTGCCCCGCGGCAATGCACAGACATGCAGCACGTGGGGCACACCACCATGACTGCCCCGCGGCAATGCACAGACTGCAGGGTTTTGTTTCACCATTTCCCAGTGGGTTTCAGGGGCCGCGCTACCTTTTACAGACCTGTGTCAACCCACACAAAACATTACCTATTTTGGGTTGGTGGTACGGAAAGTGAGTACAGCATAACCTAGAATTAGCGCACGAAGAAAGCCAAAATGATGGAGTAACTTGAATGTAGTTCATGATCTATAAAGTAAGCAGACGAAAATAGTAAAAAGAAAATCTATCTGTGCACAAAAAAGTGGAAACATTCAGTAAATTTGCCATTCACAAAAAGCTAAAATTCATCGGAACATCAGTTGTACGCGGCATCATTTTCCAAAGATAAACTACAGCAGATGATGGCAAACCCAGTTCTCATCTGCTGCGGGATTTGGTAAGAGATAAAGCTGAAACAGAGGTTGCCACCATTTCCTCATTCGTATTCAGTTTCAGCATGCTTTTTGTTTTCGGTTTCGTAGTCTTCTACCTTAGAGTAAATTCTGCTATACGTTGACAGACTGGGCATATTGGGTCGTTCCAAATTCCCAGCCTGGGATTGTGTCCTCTGTTGATTGACCGGAAATTATCACTGGTCAGTTTGGCAGGATAGATATGTGATTTCTGGCCAGTCTGATACGGAGACCCAGTCTTCTTCCAGATACAGGTCCTTTAGAATTAATCGTAGTTCTTAGGAAAGGCCATGTGAATTTCATTTACAGACATGGTGCTACCGACTATAATGCGCATGGATCAGATTTGAGGGGAGGAAAGTATTGCCTCATAGACCGAATATTACTGTAACCTACACGTTTATTTTCGTCGTCCAGATTCTGCCCTTCATTGACTGGACTTGCAGTGCCACACATGACAGAAAGGAGAATGGAGCCCTGGCTGAGATGACAGTGAATTTGCAAATAGATCTAGTGTTGAGTGACGCAGCAGCCACCAGTGAGCCATAACTTGTTCAATCGGTGTTCAGTCATGCATATGGTGACGCAGCGGTATGGCTAAAATGCGTACGGCACCCGAAAATGCAACATTTACGCAAAAAGTTTGCAATGAGCACAGCCCATGGGCTTAATGTCATGTTTGGCTGAATGCTTCCATGTTTGGCTGAACGCTTCTTTTTCTTCTCTTTTTTCAAGACACCGTTATGTGCATGCATGTTCTTAAAGGTGTTTCCAACCCCTGACTGTTGGATCTAGCTTGCAGAAGCATTGGTGCTGGGAAGCTGTGAGAAAATGTAGGTGTTGGTATTACCTTGTCCATCTGTTTACGTATCTGAGACTTTTTTTATGCAAGACTTTGCCCATATAACTGCTTGGTTTACTGTTTGATCAGATTACTTACCCCTACCCACCACAATCGCTACAGCACACCTGCTTTGTCAACAATGCTGCATCTGTTGTGCTGAATGTTAATTGTCAGCAGCGCTTTCCCAGCTCATTGAGTCTTGCTGCAAAGTGTTCATTGACTCTCCAGGGTGTACATTAACCGCTGATTTCCAGTGTTAACTGGTAAAATATCAAATGGTCACACCTGCTGGCAGTTATTTTGTTTGACTGGTTGTCACAGAACCAACAACAAATGGAAAGAGTGCATGTGGCATGATGTGTATGTGCATACATGTGTGCACGCACATACTTGATACTTGTGTGTGGTGGGGGGGGGGGGGGGGGGCAGGACGGTTGCTAGTAAAGCTGACCCGTTTCTGTCAATTGCTTCAGCCACCTTAAAGATGTCACACGGATTTAAAAAATGTGTAACACTCTGACTCGCATTCCACAACACCCAGCTGGAAAACCTGAAGAAAGAAAAGTCTGACCCAAACCACAGTCGATGCAGACTTCATTGCCTTGCAGTTGTACTATAGCATTATCTGTAGCACATTTGATGCCATGTATACCAGTTATTTGTTGGGGGCTCATAGCACATAAAACATTACAGGCGCATTTTGGTTTGTTGTGATTTTTAGTGGATTATTTTTAGACCAGGTAGTGGCATACCAATCAGTGGCTGTTGATGTTGTCATTACTATCAGAGGTTGTTGGTATGGTCATTACTGTCACAGGTTGTTGGTGTGGTCATTACTATCATAGGTTGTTGATGTCATTACTGTCAGAGGTTGTTGATGTGGTCATTACTGTCATAGGTTGTTGATGTGGTCATTACTATCATAGGTTGTTGGTATGGTCATTACTACCAGAGGTTGATGTGGTCATTACTATCATAGGTTGTTGGTATGGTCATTACTACCAGAGGTTGTTGGTATAGTCATTTTTATCAGAGGTTTTGGTAGGGTCAGTACTGTCAGTTGGTGTGGTCATAACTATAAGGTTGTTGATATGGTCATTACTATCATGGTATCAGAGGTTTTGATATCATATGGTCATAACTATCAGAGGATCAGGTTGTGTGGTCATAACTATCAGAGGATCAGGTTGTGTGGTCATAACTATCAGAGGATCAGGTTGTGTGGTCATAACTCAGAGGATCAGGTTGTATGGTCATAACTATCAGAGGATCAGGTTGTATGGTCATAACTATCAGAGGATCAGGTTGTATGGTCATAACTATCAGAGGATCAGGTTTTATGGTCATAACTATCAGGATCGGGTTATATGGTCATAACTGTCAGAGGATCAGGTTGTATGGTCGTAACTGTCAGGATCAGGTTATATGGTCATAACTATCAGAGGATCAGGTTGTATGGTCATAACTGTCAGAGGATCAGGTTGTATGGTCATAACTGTCAGAGGATCAGGTTGTATGGTCATAACTATCAGGATCAGGTTATATGGTCATAACTGTCAGGATCGGGTTATATGGTCATAACTGTCAGAGGTTTTGATATGGTCATTACTGGCTTCTTATTGAATCTAGTCAGAGCATATTGTTGAGGCAGAGACAGTGTAATGTTATGGTAAGGTTCCCACGTCAGGATTGTTTTCACCTTCAGCTGTGGTAATCTTCCTTTTACCTGGCCAGTGGCAAGGTTTATGACCTGCGAAACACCTTGACTGATTCACTGACATGCCCAGGCCAGAACTGTGGTTGATGCTGCTTTTGTCTGCTGTACAACACACAAGTGTGGAAAGGAGTAATGATAAAAGCAAAAGTGTTTCTAATGCACCGAATCACTCTGTATTCATTTACAAGGCTCAGATTCACAACTTTGTACGTTGTGTATAGAATTGAGGGCATAGTGAACAGAACACGCAGGCTGGGGGGACCAGCTCAAACACCAACTGGTTAAGCATGACAAAATATACAAACTAATTACATTGTTACTATAGAACTCCTAACCCCCTCCCCCCTCCCCTTTCAGGAAAATAACAGAAAACAACCAGCAGCCGGCTGCATGTGTGCTGCCTTTTTGCTGAGCAGTTGGTTGACCTGCATGTTTTTGTTGGAAAAAGACTCGCGCTCACAAACCTATAAGGCTTATAAGCAAGCTAGAGGTCAGACTGCTGGAAAACTGGCTGCAGGACTGAGGTGTTCTCATTTTCATTCTGCTGGCTGTAGAGTTTTGACAGGAGAGTAGCTGCCACCAGACTTGGTGTGAGGCGTGTCATGTTTAGCATTGACATTGCCTGAATTTTATAGCCCAGCGTTCAGTCAGTGTGTGGAGGCTGACATGTCCACAGGGAGGATTCACTGGAAGTTGTACATGAATGAGAGCAGGTGTGGGAGGGGGGTGTCTGTTCTGAAGGAGTTGTCCCTTGTAGTTGCATGTATTGGTTAGGTGCAAATAACAAGTTGTGACGGCTGTACTGGTTAGCACAGAAGAGGGTGAAGTGCACACACACACACACACACACACACACACACACACACACACACACACACACACACCACACACAGCTGGTGTGTGGTTTGTGGCTGAACTGCCTGGCTCATTCATCAAATGTACAGGTGCATGTGCCATGTTTAGTTGGGTAATTGATTACCTTCACCCCACCCCCCCCCCCCCCCCCCCCCCCCCCCCCCCCCCCCACCCAAGCATTTTTAATACACACTGTCCTGACAATAAATTTATTGCAGTTTGCCTTACAAAAATATTGGCCTGTACTGTTTGTCGCAATACCTGACATCTGACATAATTAAATTGTTCACCTTTCTGACAAAAAACAAAAAGTTTCATCCATTCAGACATTCTAGTGCAGGTAACAAACACATGGAAAGTCAGTTTTGAGGACTTTGTTTCTTTTCTTGACATAGCACCAAAAAACCCACCAAAAGTGTCGAACATCAGCATTACAGCAAAGTGTGACATGTCATAAATGTGACTTGACAGTGTATTAATTATTGAAGATTCTACATTTATCTTCAACTACAAATGTAAAAACATATATTTAAACACAGTGCTACATTCAACTTATGATTGTTGGCTTTAGTTTTACTGCAGAATCATAAAATGTTGAACATCAGCTTGTGACAAAGTCATAAGACTTGACAGTGCAACATTAAACTTTCTCTCCAGCTATAAAAATACACATAAGGTAGTAAAGTAGCATGTACTTAGATCCAGGGTACTGCATTCAACTTACTTTTTGATATGCATTACAATTACATACAGTTGGCTTGTAATTATAGCATTGTAACCCTGTTGAGCACTGCCGATTGGCTATCTCATAGTTCATACTCAGTACAAAACACAAC
Organism: Alviniconcha marisindica; assembly: GCA_018857735.1. Classification (NCBI taxonomy): domain Eukaryota; kingdom Metazoa; phylum Mollusca; class Gastropoda; family Provannidae; genus Alviniconcha; species Alviniconcha marisindica. The sequence continues at coordinate 163,101 of JABMCL010000316.1, read as the reverse complement.
ATTTAACAGAAGTCTAAAACACCATACCACCTCCTACAGTACAAAAAGAAACTGTACCTGAATGTTTCAAGAGAATGCACACCACTAAAAAAAATGAAACAAACTCTTACAAACAAACAACATTGAGTTTTGAGTGTCCCACTGCCCACTGTTATTTCACATCTCCAACTAGGTCAATCCAGCTACTGTAGTGGTCGCCTGGGGCAAAGCCTGACCGGCACAGCCCTAGCCATCACCAACACTACTCACTGGGGGGCATAGCCTACTCTTGAAGGTACGATTTTGGAAGACCTGAACAAAAAGTCTCAGGGGTGGGTGCAGCAGCCACGTCCTCAGTGAGGTCATTCCAATCCTTGATTGCATTGGGAAAAAGGAGAATTTCTGTAGTCAGTATGACAGGAGGGCACTGGGTATAAGAGGGAATGGGAATGATGAGCTCTTGTGACACTGGGACGGTAACCTGGTATTCACTTGGTGTCGGTGGCTATGGAGCCATGGTGATGGTGGAACTTATAAAAGTTCACCAGTCTTGCTTTCTGCGCCTGTGTTGGAGATATGGTCAGCCTGGCATTGTCAGCGTGTTGTTGACACTGGATGTCCTGCAGCATCTCTGCGGTGTCCATCATGCTGCCTTTTGCTGTACAGACTCTAGGCGGTTGATCAGCTTGATGTTGTTTGGGTCCAGATAGAGCTGCATATTCCAGGACTGGTGTGACAACTGCCTGTTACTAAAGAGGAGCCGATCTTCAGGGTTCTTCCCAGAACCCAGGGTCTGCTTGCCTTGTTGGTGATGTTGATGGTGTCTCCTAGGTGGTGTCTGAAGTCAGTGTAACACCCAAGTAGTGAGTACTGTTGACTGACTTGAGCATGTAGCCATGCAGAACGTGGTGGTATTTCCTCTGCTTTAGTGACACTTAAGACGTCACATCTGTCCGGGTGGAAGCACATGTTCCATCTGCCTTCTCATTACCCATACAGAAATTGTTTAGATCATTTTGGAGTATTGCTTGATCTTCAGCTGTAGAGATGGGGTGCTGACAGATGGTGTCATCTTCAAACAATCTCAGTCTGGAGGTAGGCTGTTTGGCAGGTCACTGATAATAGACAAACAATTCTGGGCCAAGAACACAGCCTTAAGCACTTCGAGTCCCATGAGACAAAGTTTGACCTGGTACCATCAACCATGACAGCTTGTTGTTGATCTCTCAGGAAGCTCTTGATCCATGTGTTTGTTCTACCGGTGATCCCATAATCATGATAATGGACATCTTGTGAAGCTGGCCTTGGAGAAGTCCAGCCCACAAGGTCTACCAGTTTCCCTGCCTGGAAGTCATGCGTGAGTTCACTGATTTTAGTGATTAGGCCAAGGAGTTGGGTTTCACATGAGCGACCACATCTGAAGCCATGTTGTTCAGGAGCTATGATGATGATGTCTTCTGTATACTGCATGATGCTACTGGTGACAATATGCGAGGATCTTGCACAAGTTGCAGACGACACTTGTGAAGGAAATGGTCGGAACTTTTTTGAACCGTAGCGTTCTAAAGACGGGTGTAATGAGTGTGGTTCTCCAATCTTCAGGCACAGTGCTGCTACTGAATGAGGAGTTGATGATCAAGGTCATACTCATAGCAGCAGCAGTTTTGTCCTACTCCTGGTCATGTCAGCAGTTTTTGGTCTGAAATAATAAGACAATAACAACCAACATGAGAAACATCATCAACAAAAAATCCTATCCACAAGCATAATTTATCCCAAAAATACAGTGAATAATTCCAAAAGAAAAGAAAAGTAGAAAACCTAAACTAGCAAAATAAAAAGTCTAGTAAATGGCTCTTAGTAGCCTTACAAAACTTGAACAGAAAGGTGTCAAATGTCATCAGCAAACATTTTTGGGGTAACCCTGAGGTCCGACTGACTTAATCCTTGTAAAATATTTTTATATGGTTATTACTAGCCGTCCCCGATTTCACAAGTCGATCTTGCCAAACAAAACACTATGTAATGTTGGGATGGCAACTGTCATATTTCACAAATGTCTGCACTGTGCAACTGGACGTCAGTTTTACGCCACATGGTGATTACAGCAAGAGCTCATGCTGCAATATAATTTTTCATTGCGATACTAGCACAACATCAGCCACCGCAAATCTCACCCGTTGCGTAAAAACGACACTTCGTCTTACTGCGCTCTAATCTGAACACAAAGATCATCTAAATAACTGTTAACTAGCTGATTTAATAAAATAAACGGTGCAAAATTGTGATCGGACGTCAGGAATGGTCGGACGGCAGCCTCACGACAATAATTGCAACATACCTTTCGATGTTCGCAGCAGACAATTCCTTCAACGCCATTCAGATCAGATGTGACCGGGAAGTGTCACGTGGTGCCTTCGTGTTTGTTGACAAGTGTAAACCTATAATGTTTTGTTTTTCGCTCGCTACTTGTTAGGTAATCGAACGTCATATATTGCGACAAACTTTGAGTAGCAGCAAAAAAATTTAATGCAACAAAGGTTGTTTGGTTAAATCTTTTCAAAGCTGCCGAGTGATTGACCGCGAGTCTGACGTGCGTATGACGTCACTTCCACTCATGTCAAGGGTTAGAGTTGTTTTCAGTCTGTTAAAAGTTTGCGTTTCGTATTGCGACACAGATGACGTCCGATCAGATAAAGTTAGATACGCTTTTTACAAAAGCATAATTTAGTGAAAATCTTCCTGGTGCTTGAACCTTGTAAAATACTCTTTCGCTAACATAATTGATGTGACAAATATCACTTTTCCTTGTTTTCTTTATCCAAATGACACCGACAGAGATGGGCTCTGTGCCACTGTCCGTTTTTCGTGGTTGAATTTCAGCAGTAAAATCACACTTTATCAGAGGTATTTCCCAAACTGCTTCAAAATTAGTGCTGCGATTATTTCAGCTATATCCCTGTTCATTTTCACACACATTCAACCCACACTCAAGACCTCTTTTTTTTTAAACATCTTTTATTTATTTAAGGTTTATGGCTGGGACCAAAAACGCTATTTCCAATACCTCTTTGTATCAGGCTTTGTTATAGCAGTACTGTAGTGTAATAGTCTGCAAAAGGCTGTGCATGTCCAGGCTACACTAATACTCTAACAGGAGTACTTGAACAGCATGCAAAACGTTGTGAATGTTCTGCTACACTAATAGTAGTACTGGAATAGCATGCAGAAGAATTGACTGTCCAAACTCCAAACTACACCAACAGTAGTACTGGAATAGCATGCAAAAAGCTGCTAATGTCCAAATAGTACTGGAATAGCATGCAAAAAGCTGTGGATGTCCACATAGTAGTACTGGAATAGCATGCAAAAAGCTGTGGATGTCCACATAGTAGTACTGGAATAGCATGCAAAAAGCTGTGGATGTCCAAATAGTAGTACTGGAATAGCATGCAAAAAGCTGTGGATGTCCACATAGTAGTACTGGAATAGCATGCAAAAAGCTGTGGATGTCCACATAGTAGTACTGGAATAGCATGCAAAAAGCTGTGGATGTCCACATAGTAGTACTGGAATAGCATGCAAAAAGCTGTGGATGTCCACATAGTAGTACTGGAATAGCATGCAAAAAGCTGTGAATGTCCAAAGCCTCTCTTTGCTTTTTATTCTGAGCGTGTGCATGTGTGCTAGTTTTACAAAAATTAATGAACATAAGTTACATTTATGGTTCACGTTCAGGTGTAAAAGAACAGGAAACAAGTGGGCGGAATGTAAAAAGAGTAGTCACAAAATTCCTAGTGGTTCACATGCAGTTGTAAAAGAACAAGAAACAGGTGGGTGGAATGTAAAAAGAGTAGTCACAAAATTCCTAGTGGTTCACATGCAGTTGTAAAAGAACAAGAAACAGGTGGGTGGACTGTGAAAAGAGTAGACACAACATTCCTAGTGGTTCACATGTAGGTGTGAAAGAACAAGAAACAGGTGGGTGGACTGTGAAAAGAGTAGACACAACATTCCTAGTGGTTCACATGTAGGTGTGAAAGAACAAGAAACAGGTGGGTGGACTGTGAAAAGAGTAGACGCAAAATTCTGAAAGGTTCACATGCAGTAGTCACCAAATACCCGACGGCTGCCTTGCCACTAACAGCAGGCTGCCGTATTTGTGTGCTTGACTTCCTGTTTGAAAAAATGGCAGTCAGCAAAATAAGATGTAGATTTTCATATCCACAAATCCACAGAGTGTAGAAAGTGGGGCCAGCTGTGCAGTCCATATTTGTAGTTGCAGTTAGAAAGAAGAAAAAAACGTTCTTCATATGCAGTGCTTCAACTACAAGCCACCACTTAGAAGGAATGTTCATGTGCAGTCCATCAGATGTCGGACTGTGCCGACACTATGTCTAAGTGACATTGTGAATGTTTTATCCAACAAAAAACGTGTTCATCGGTTTAATTTCTGCAAACTATGCCAAAGTATCAAATGGCAAGGAAAGAATTAACACAGCATAGGAGCAGAGCAGCAAAAGCAGATGTAAGGCACATAGTAGCATCTCTGCTACAGAATATCTGCAAGTTACAGCATTAAGGAAGTGAATTTTGTGAAGGTACTGTTTGCATTTTGGACGCTGTGCTGGGTGAAAGGGCCTTCTCTCACTTTTGCTGTCCTGTTTCAGGGGCGGCGGCCGAGGAGGTGCAGGTGGTCCACCCCGTGGAGGTCGTGGAGGGTTCAGAGGTCAAGGAATGCGGGGCCGAGGTCGAGGGGGATTTCGCGGCAGAGGCAGAGGTCGTGGCGGGGGCGGCGATGGCGTGTCCCGCGAGCAGCTGGACAACCAGCTGGATGAGTACATGTCGAAAACCAAGTCGTACCTTGACGCCGAGCTGGACACCTACATGGCGGAAGCCAACCCTTGATGGGGAAGGCGGGAAACTCCAGGACCGGCAGTGCCCCCTACAGTCATCGGGCCTGACCCGAGGCAGGGTCAGGTTGTCAATAGTTTCCTTGTCTGGAAGGAACGATGGTCGACCGCTGCGGACAAGACGTTGTGTGCGTAAATCTGCAAGTGCTCTCACTTTCACGTTTTTGTGTGACCAGAGTAGTTGATGTACTGGATGTTGTGAAAGAGAACTTGTGGCAAGTGTGCATTCTTAGTGTTGATAATCAGTTAGCGGCAAACAAGTTTAAAAAGAAGAAGAATGTTGGGATGGGCGTAGCTTTCTTTGGACTTGGGTCTTCTGCCATCAGTCATAACCAGGCTGTGGCGTTCACGTTGGAGTTTGGAGAAAACAAGATGCAGAATGTACATGCATGCAAGAATTGTTTGAATGACTTTGAACAAATGTCTTTGTCTTTTGGTGGGAGAGGGAATGGGGGTTCTTTGAGTTTGATGTACTGCGTAACCACGAAGAGGAAGAAAAATCTCATTCCGTACATTTTACTTTGAGCATCAAAGATCATGCTAGTAATTGTTTGATAACTGCTTGACATTGGTCGTCACTGACCTTTTCAAAATGTTCACATGGCCACTTGTAGTCTGCCTCTATGAAATATCACCCAGCACAGAGTGTAGCATGGAATAGAAAGGATCCCCCCCCCCCCCCCCCCCCCCCCCCCCCCCCCCCCCCCCCCAGCAGAGAGGGCAGCATGAAACAGGGTAGGATCTCTTCCCATCACCCACCAGCCCTCCCTATCACAGAGAGCAGCATGAAATCAGAATGGGATCAAACTTCCTTGCAGCATGCATTGGGCCGTGTTTAGTGTCGGGGAATGCAGGGAAATGGCTAAAGTGTTGAATCAGGGCTAACATTAAGGGTCAGACGTTGTGGGCACTTTGTGTCGCTCCCACCCCCCACAGAGCTTGAGTGGCATGTTGTGCTGTGACTGCCTGCACAGCCGTCTAGACCAGTGGGGGCAGTAGTGTAGGACTAGGAGTGGGACAGCCGTCTAGACCAGTGGGGGCAGTAGTGTAGGACTAGGAGTGGGACAGCCGTCTAGACCAGTGGGGGGCAGTAGTGTAGGACTAAGGGTGGGACAGTCGCCTAGACCAGTGGGGGCAGTAGTGTAGGACTAGGAGTGGGACAGCCGTCTAGACCAGTGGGGGCAGTAGTGTAGGACTAGGAGTGGGACAGCCGTCTAGACCAGTGGGGGGCAGTAGTGTAGGACTAAAGGGTGGGACAGTCGCCTAGACCAGTGGGGGCAGTAGTGTAGGACTAGGAGTGGGACAGTCCCCTCTAGACCAGTGGGGGGGAGTAGGGTAGGACTAGGAGTGGGACAGCCGCCTAGACCAGTGGGGGGCAGTAGTGTAGGACTAGGAGGGGGGACAGTCGCCTAGACCAGTGGGGGGGAGTAGTGTAGGACTAGGAGTGGGACAGTCCCCTCTAGACCAGTGGGGGGGAGTAGGGTAGGACTAGGAGTGGGACAGCCGTCTAGACCAGTGGGGGGCAGTAGTGTAGGACTAAGGGTGGGACAGTCGCCTAGACCAGTGGGGGCAGTAGTGTAGGACTAGGAGTGGGACAGTCGTCTAGACCAGTGGGGGCAGTAGTGTAGGACTAGGAGTGGGACAGTGGGACAGCCGTCTAGACCAGTGGGGGGCAGTGGTGTAGGACTAGGGGTGGGACAGTCGCCTAGACCAGTGGGGGGGAGTAGTGTAGGACTAGGAGTGGGACAGTGGGACAGCCGTCTAGACCAGTGGGGGGCAGTGGTGTAGGACTAGGGGTGGGACAGTCGCCTAGACCAGTGGGGGGCAGTAGTGTAGGACTAGGAGTGGGACAGTGGGACAGCCGTCTAGACCAGTGGGGGGCAGTGGTGTAGGACTAGGGGTGGGACAGTCGCCTAGACCACTGGGGGGCAGTAGTGTAGGACTAGGAGTGGGACAGTGGGACAGCCGTCTAGACCAGTGGGGGGCAGTAGTGTAGGACTAGGAGTGGGACAGCCGTCTAGACCAGTGGGGGGCAGTAGGGTAGGACGGAGTGGGACAGTCGCCTAGACCAGTGGGGGGCAGTAGGGTAGGACTAGGAGTGGGACAGTCGCCTAGACCAGTGGGGGGCAGTAGGGTAGGAGTGGGACAGTCGCCTAGACCAGTGGGGGGCAGTAGGGTAGGACTAGGAGTGGGACAGCCGTCTGCCTCAGCCTCTGCCCCTGCGCCATTGCTAGTTACCTTCTTTGTGCAAGCGCCTTAAGCAGAACGGTTCAGGTTCTGCGGTGCTTACAGCGTGGTTGGTAAAAGCCTCCCACCCGCTGTGGGCTAGCTGAGGTGAAACCTCAAGGTCTTCACCCTCCGTTTTCGCCCTGTCCATTGTGTTAGTCAGTAGGCAGTGTTTGACTCGACTCGGGGTTGTGTCTGTGCCACTTTGTTAGTCAGTAGGCAGTGTTTGACTGGACTCGGGGTTGTGTCTGTGCCACTTTGTTAGTCAGTAGGCAGTGTTTGACTGGACTCGGGGCTGTGTCTGTGCCACTTTGTTAGTCAGTAGGCTGTGTTTGACTCGACTCGGGGTTGTGTCTCAGCCACTTTGTTAGTCAGTAGGCAGTGTTTGACTGGACTCGGGGTTGTGTCTGTGCCACTTTGTTAGTCAGTAGGCAGTGTTTGACTCGACTCGGGGCTGTGTCTGTGCCACTTTGTTAGTCAGTAGGCGTGTTTGACTCGACTCGGGGTTGTGTCTCAGCCACTTTGTTAGTCAGTAGGCAGTGTTTGACTGGACTCGGGGTTGTGTCTGTGCCACTTTGTTAGTCAGTAGGCAGTGTTTGACTCGACTCGGGGCTGTGTCTGTGCCACTTTGTTAGTCAGTAGGCAGTGTTTGACTCGACTCGGGGCTGTGTCTCAGCCACTTTGTTAGTCAGTAGGCAGTGTTTGACTCGACTCGGGGCTGTGTCTGTGCCACTTTGTTAGTCAGTAGGCTGTGTTTGGTTGGACTCCGGGCTGTGTCTGCGCCACCTCCTTTGCTATACAGCTCTTGTGGAGCCAAAGCTGTGTTTTAACGTTTTAACAATAGCTTTTACAATTTCATTGATGCTTTTTCTCCATTGTGTGTGAAGATGTAAAGTGTGGAGTTGTAGTTTTAAGATGGATGTTTGCGCTTGGTGTCTGTGCGTGTTACTGTTAGTGATGCCACGAAGAACTTCTGCACAAGGTTTCCATGGCATCCGTATACAATACGATAGCAACAGTGTTCAATAAGGTGAAACATGAAGAGTGTGAGATAAAGTGCAATGAAATGTATGGAGTCTGGTATTTGGAATTTCGTAAAGAGTGCGTGTGTGTGTGTGTGGGGGGGGGGGGGGGGGGGGGGTGATGCTTTTGCAACTGGAATTTAGCATCCTGTCAACCGCACACAGCCACCTTGTGACAGATTGTGAGCCAGTGTCGGCTGATAATGCGTGTGTGTGTGTGCACTTCAACCCTTTCGGAAGACGGGAGTTTTAAAGTGTGTATCGACTTCTGACACTTGCAGTGTCCTGAGCTGACCCTGTGTGGTTGAGAAGGCGTTAAAGTCCTGTTGACCACTGTAACATGTTTGTATGAAAAAAATAACTTTAATAGGAAAATCAGATTTTTGCCCGTGATATGGAGTGGCTGTTGTCAAAACCCTGTCCCAGGGCAAAAAGGTGCCGGCCGCTCCATTGTTTGGACTTTTCCCTGGAACCGCCATCTTGCTTCTCAGACTTCTCTCGCAGCATGCAGTTTCCTCTCAGGACAACATTATCAAGTTTGCCTTTTGCGCGCTAGGCAGCAAACCATGATCTTCATAAAAACATGCAAACAGTTTTATGTGTGTATGATGAAGATTTTTGTTTTCTTTCTTTTTTTAATCATGCATATTTTTGTAGCATTGCATCAATACTGCAAGAATATACTCTGAATAAAAGAAAAAGCACACACAAATCTGCATGGTTCCAGTTATTGTTTTACAGGTCCCCGTGCAACTGAGAAGAAGAAGAAAAAGGGGGGGGGGGGAGCGGATTTCTCATGCTAATTTATAGAAGAATAACTGATTTTGGGAGTAGCCTATTGAAAACTAACCGGGGTCACACCTCTTCCTTACCCAAGAGGGTCATATTTCTTCCTTACTCAAGAGGGTCACACCTCTTCCTTACCCAAGAGGGTCACACCTCTTCCTTACCCAACTAACGAAACTGGAAGTGAAATTAATAAAACAAATGAATGAAGGGAGCATTTTTAGGCAAAATCCTAGTTTGTCTTCATTTCGATGTCTTGTGTGTGGGGCAGACACGTGGCTGTAGGTTGGTTATCAGGCTGTGGAACAAACGGCAGACACGTGGCTGTAGGTTGGTTATCAGGCTGTGGAACAAACGGCAGACGGCTCGCTGGACTGAGAGGTAATTAAGCCACGAAGCGAGTCAAACCTACGCAGTGGGTTGCTTAATTATGCTTGCAGCGACCTTTCTGACACTGCAGCGATTTGAAAGGCGTAAACATAAATACCTCTGACGTCACATCGCTGACAAGGACAAACGTCACAAATTTCCTTGTGACGTCTGTCGCTTGGTGTGTGTTGGGGGGGGGGGGGGGGGTCCGCGGATTGGTGGTACGAGACCTGATTAGGACTTGAGCTGTGGTGTCGGACGTCACATAGCACTGAAACAACCCACCAAAGTGGTGACGTGCCGTATGGACACGGTAGGTGCGGAGCGGGATGAGACCTGTCCCACACAAAGCGGAGATGGTCATCAGCGTCTTGTTTGGGTTTCTCTCGGTTCGTTAAGTAGGCAGTGGTTGGCTTTCATCGTCCTGTCCATGTCAGTCCTGGTGGTCATGCTGGGATGAAACGTCACCACGTCAAACAACCAGAAGTTAACAGTCTGATACTGTCAGCTGAGGGAACATGGGGTTCGAAAAGCAGGAAACAGTTTGTTAACCATTATCGTGCGACCAATACAGAAATGGCAGTGGGCATCGAAAATTTGCGGTGGAGGAGATCTCGGAAATGGAAACTGAACCTCGACCTGCCATCACGAGTCCGGTGCTCTGCCAGTGAGTCATATAAATAAAACTATACTCCCCACCCATTACTGCAATGGACCACGTGATGTAACTCGTAACGTTTTGTCGTTAACTGATGTGTACAGAGTGCCCTTCGGGTTCTTTTCTGTGGCGTCATTTCACTGTATTTGTCCCTGATACGTCAGCCCGACACCCCAGGACATCAGGCTGCATTCATTCATTCATATCAGTGTATTTGTCCCTAATACAGTAATACTAATACGTCAGCCCGAGATCTGAGGACATTAAGCTCCAGTCATTCATTGGTATCAGTGTATTTGTCCCTAATAGTAATACGTCAGACCGAGATCTGAGGACATTAAGCTCCAGTCATTCATTGGTATCAGTGTATTTGTCCCTAATAGTAATACGTCAGCCCGAGATCTGAGGACATTAAGCTCCAGTCATTCATTGGTATCAGTGTATTTGTCCCTGATAGTAATACGTCAGACCGAGATCTGAGGACATTAAGTTCCAGTCATTCATTGGTATCAGTGTATTTGTCCCTAATAGTAATACGTCAGCCCGAGATCTGAGGACATTAAGTTCCAGTCATTCATTGGTATCAGTGTATTTGTCCCTAATAGTAATACGTCAGACCGAGATCTGAGGACATTAAGCTCCAGTCATTCATTGGTATCAGTGTATTTGTCCCTAATAGTAATACGTCAGCCCGAGATCTGAGGACATTAAGCTCCAGTCATTCATTGGTATCAGTGTATTTGTCCCTAATAGTATATGTCAGCGAGATACGTAGTGTGTACAGGTCTTTTTAAAGAAAGCGCGACTGAGGACATAAGTTCCGTCACATGGTATCAGTCGATTTGTTAATAGTAATACTAGAGAGATGGGACAAGATAAGTGACCAGTCATCTGCGTGTGCCCTAAAGTAAGAGGGGACTAGAGACAAAGTCAGTCATATGTTCTTTTTAAAGGGATATGTAGGCGGACAGATCGACAAGTGGAAGCAAGCGGTCTAGTCTTGAACAGGAAGAGTGCCTGATCAGCAAGTCTCCTGTTGCGTTGACAAGGGAGAGAGAAGGACAGACGACAAAGTGAATCAGCCAAAGCTCCAGTGCGTTGACAAGGGAGAGAGGGGACAGACGACAAAGTGAACAGCCAAGGCTCCTGTTGCGTTGACAAGGGAGAGAGGGGCAGACGACAAAGTGATCAGCCAAGTCTCCTGTTGCGTTGACAAGGGAGAGAGAGGACAGACGACAAAGTGATCAGCCAAGCTCCTGGCGTTGACAAGGGAGAGAGGGGCAGACGACAAAGTGAACAGCCAAGGCTCCTGTTGCGTTGACAAGGGAGAGAGGGGCAGACGACAAAGTGATCAGCCAAGTCTCCTGTTGCGTTGACAAGGGAGAGAGGGGCAGACGACAAAGTGACAGCCAAGTCTCCTGTTGCGTTGACAAGGGAGAGAGGGCAGACGACAAAGTGAACAGCCAAGTCTCCTGTTGCGTTGACAAGGGAGAGAGGGGCAGACGACAAAGTGATCAGCCAAGGCGCCAATGGCGTTGACAAGGGAGAGAGGGGACAGACGACAAAGTGATCAGCCAACCAATGGCGTTGACAAGGGAGAGAGGGGACAGACGACAAAGCGAAACCTGCCGCACACAGCCACCGCAGTCCAGCAATTCCACCAACAGCGAGGGGAGCAGCACCCGACACCGTCGGTCTTCGCCACTCACTCACTCACTCCCAGGATGTCTGGGTTCTTCTCTCATTCCGCCTTCTGCTAGCATGCCCGGCTGACTCGTGTTGACTCCCACATACTCCCCACTCCCTTCCCCACTTATTCCCCACTCCCTTCCCCACTTATTTCCCACTTATTCCTCACTTCCTTCGCCACTCTTCTTCCCCCCTCCCTTCCACCTCCTTCCTCACTCCCTTCCCCACTTCCATCCCCCACTCCATTCCTCACTTATTCCTCACTCCCTTCCCCACTTCCATCCCCCACTCCATTCCTCACTTATTCCTCACTCCCTTCCCCACTTCCATCCCCCACTCCATTCCTCACTTATTCCTCACTCCCTTCCCCACTTCCATCCCCCACTCCATTCCTCACTCCCTTCCGCATTCTCCCCCACTTCTTTCCCTCCTTCCCCACTTCCTTCCCCACTCATCTCTCCTCACTTGCCCCTTCCCCACTCTCTTCACCCCCACCCCCCACCCCCTTTCCCACTTCTTCTCCACTTCCCCGGGGTCATAGAGGAAGGATTAAGCCGTCACTGGCTTAGTTAAAATACGACAAAGCCTTCAGCAGTCTCCAGCTGTAGGTGGTGTCATTTATGTAACACGTTGTAAGGCCTATACATTTTCATAAGGCGTCGTTGACAGGAAGACTTTAATCGTCCGAACCAAGTTCTGTATATATTATGGGGATCGTGTGTGTGTGTGTGTGTGTGTGTGTGTGTGTGTGTGTGTGTGTGTGTGTGTGTGTGTGTGTGTGTATGCCCCCTCCCCCTCCAGCCCCCTCCCGCTAGCCGTTTATGCATATCGCTAACACTTAAGAGAATTAAATTCTCCATGCTATGTTCCAGATACATGTGCTTCGTCCCAGTCGTTTCAGCGACTGACGGGTCGCTGCGTGGTCACGGTATATCTTTATGTGTCGTATCGTGCATGATATATTTTTACTTAGGGTCATGCTTAGACTAACTTTCAGTAGTTACTTAGCGCTTGGAGTTAAGCGTCCTGGCACCCGGAAAATGGCCACCCGAGGGGCAATGACATCAGTGTCGTAAAACCGTGTGTCCAAAACGCAGTTGGAGTTTCTCTGTGAAGTGCAGAAAACAAACCCGGCTTCGTCAGCCGGTGTGGCCCAGCGGAAAGGCGTTATGCTGGTAAGCAGAAGGGCCGCTTCCGCTTTGGTTCTCTTTCTCTTTAAAATGAAACATTTAAGTGACTCTCATCTCTGCCCATCTTAATGCAGGAGTCATTTTGGCGGTGGTGACAGTGTAGCGATAGGTCTCCCCCCCCCCCCCCCCCCCCCCCCCCCCCCAGTCTCCTCCTCCCTAATAATCCCTATGGTTTCTGTGAACGTTAAGCACAATGTTTACTTACTTTAACCCGTCTGCCTGATGTCCACACATGACAAAGACGTCCAGTTCCTGCAAATGTTCATCGCCGAGCAACCAGGTACGTGACCAAAGACTACGCGGGCAGATCACCAGGTACGTGACAACTACACGGGCAGATCACCAGGTACGTGACCGTCTACACGGGCAGATCACCAGGTACGTGACCAACGACTACACGGACAGTTCACCAGATACGTGACCAACAACTACACGGACAGATCACCAGGTACGTGACCAACGACTTCACGGACAGATCACCAGGTACGTGACCAACGACTACACGGACAGATCACCAGGTACGTGACCAACAACTACACGGACAGATCACCAGGTACGTGACCAACGACTACACGGACAGATCACCAGGTACGTGACCAACAACCTCACGGACAGATCACCAGGTACATGACCAACCACTACGCGGACAGATCACCAGGTACGTGACCAACAACTACACGGACAGATCACCAGGTACTGTTACATCCGTGCTCTGAAATTTGAAGCGGACAAGTCTTGATGAGCACCACCTGGGGATGCTCTACAAAATGGACAACAGCCCTGTAGACAGAAACCCAGCCAGTTTCTTCCGCCGCTGTGGCCCTCAGGAGCCCAAGACTGCAGCAGAACAGACCCAGCACCACGTCCTCTTCCATTCCTTCCCCCGTACGGTCTCAGAGTGGAACTCCTCCCTGCGGCTCTTTCTTCCCCACCTTCAGAGTCCACTGGGCCGCAGTCCCCACCACCTGCAGCCTTCCTCACGTCTCAGTGAATATCAAGAAGCTGCATCACCTGTCTTTTAGGTTTTGTTGTTATAGCACTGACCGTGTCGTGACCACCTTTAAACACACACCGCAACAGGACGTGCATTAGTTCATTAGTTGTTATAGTAACAGCCGAGGCACTGACCGTGTCGTGACCACCTTTAAACACACACCGCAACAGGACGTGCATTAGTTCATTAGTTGTTATAGTAACAGCCGAGGCACTGACCGTGTCGTGACCACCTTTAAACACACACCGCAACAGGACGTGCATTAGTTCATTAGTTGCAACGCCTCGGACAGGGCGCCGTCTTTTGGACACGGCTGAAGAAGAAGAAGGTACTGTCTACACAAACTTCAACACAGTGACCTTCGTAATTTTCTTTTTCTTTTGTTTTTTTATTGTTTAGTGTAATGATCGGTAGGTACTCTCTCTCTCTCTCTCTCTCTCTCTCTCTCTCTCTCTCTCTCTCTCTCTCTCCTCTCTCTCTCTCGACATATTCAAAACAAGTATATCCTTCTCTGGTGCTCATCTATGGAACAACCTACCTCTGACAGTCAGATCTTGTCAGTCACTCAGCTCCTTCAAGCGTAAACTTCGTGCACACCTTGACGTAGTTACATAGGGTGGACTGTGACATAATACTCCGCCCAATCCTTCCGACTGCTTGTGATGGATTCTTGGTGCCGTAGACAGTGCCGAGTAGAACGGGTGCAGTCTCGAGGCATGTTTCAGTAAGTGACTGATCTGACAGCATGTCACGATCAGCGGAAGCATCGTGACGTAGTTTGTCACTAGTGCTGAGTAGCGGATGCTGCAGCGTGACGTCACCACGTGACCTAGGTTCAGTTCAGTTCACAAATCGTGGGCAGTAACGACGGGTCAGACAAACCACCCTGTCAGTAACGCCGGGTCATGTGACGAATAGAACTCCGTCAGTAACGCCGGGTAACGTGACAAAGAGCACCCCGTCAGTAACGCCGGGTAACGTGACAAAGAGCACCCCGTCAGTAACGCCGGGTAACGTGACGAAGAGCACCCCGTCAGTAACGCCGGGTAACGTGACGAAGAGCACCCCGTCAGTAACGCCGGGTAACGTGACGAAGAGCACCCCGTCAGTAACGCCAGGTAACGTGACGAAGAGCACCCCGTCAGTAACGCCGGGTAACGTGACGAAGAGCACCCCGTCAGTAACGCCAGGTAACGTGACGAAGAGCACCCCGTCAGTAACGCCGGGTAACGTGACGAAGAGCACCCCGTCAGTAACGCCAGGTAACGTGACGAAGAGCACCCCGTCAGTAACGCCGGGTAACGTGACGAAGAGCACCCCGTCAGTAACGCCGGGTAACGTGACGAAGAGCACCCCGTCAGTAACGCCGGGTAACGTGACGAAGAGCACCCCGTCAGTAACGCCGGGTAACGTGACGAAGAGCACCCCGTCAGTAACGCCGGGTAACGTGACGAAGAGCACCCCGTCAGTAACGCCGGGTAACGTGACAAAGAGCACCCCGTCAGTAACGCCGGGTAACGTGACAAAGAGCACCCCGTCAGTAACGCCAGGTGACTGGCATGGTAGCCTGTAGATCATCACTGCTGCAAAGCATGCCCCTTTTTCTTTTCTTTTCTTTTCTCTTTCTTTTTTTCCCCTTCTCTCTCTCTCTCTCTCTCTCTCTCTCTCTCTCTCTCTCTCTCTCTCTCTCTCTCTCTCTCTCTGCTTCTTTGCTTTCCCTTCTTGTGTCGTCATGATGACAGGACGTTAGAACCCAACAACTAACGTTTGTCATC
>JABMCL010000316.1:120000-142500 GCA_018857735.1 Alviniconcha marisindica | reverse complement strand
TGATTCATTGTTCTGTAGTTATTTTGTCAGGTAACCACTCTCACTGCCTCCTGATTCATTGTTCTGTAGTTATTTTATCAGGTAACCACTCTCACTGCCTCCTGACGATTGTTCTGTAGTTATTTTGTCAGGTAACCACTCTCACTGCCTTTTCCCTGCGTTTGGGTTCGTGTGTCGCCCATTCTGTCTGTCTCCTTCACTCCCATATTCACTCCCATATTCACTCCTCCCATATTCACTCCCATGTTCGCTCCTATATTCACTCCCATATTCACTCCCATATTCATCGACATAATTATCCGTTTTCTGTTTACGTGCTTTATATATTTCTGTCCCACCCCTCTCCACCTTTGTTTAACTAAATTATCGAAACTATATGACGTAAGCATTTGACATCACCACCCCAATTTTTTAAATTTTATTATTCTTTTATTCTTACTTTCTGCTTAGTTACTCTTCATGAGGATATATATATATATATATATATATATATATATATATATATATATATATATATATATATATATATATATATATATATATATATATATGTTATGTGTGTGTGTGTGTGTGTGTGTGTGTGTGTGTGTGTGTGTGCAGAGATATGCTAGTGTATATATGCGGTATGTATGTATTTATATTATTGATATTGTATTCACTTACGTTCCTTTTATCATACATTTTCGCAATGACTGTCTTGGTTAGTACTAGCGGAACTATAGCCACGGCATGTATGCTAGTCGGCTTTTGTGGCCCAGTAATAGCTTCACTGTTGAGAAACATAAATTACTCTCTCTCTCTCTCTCTCTCTCTCTCTCTCTCTCTCTCTCTCTCTCTCTCTCTCTCTCTCTCTCTCTCTCTCTCTCTCTCTCTCTCTTTCTCGTAAATAAAGAATTTTATCTTATCTTATCTCTCTCTGAATTCTTTTTGGGGAATCTTCTTCGACTTAAAATGAACCTGACACGTGACATGGCAGTTTATGCTGTGCACGTTTTGCTGGCGTGGTCACACCTATCCTTGCCGCCCCGCCCCCCTCCACCCCTTTTGACGTCACGTGATCAGTGTAGCCCCCCTGTAGAGTCACGACGACTGCTTTTCCCAGACACAATGGCCGCTGACAGGGCTGTGACAGCAAGTCGGCATCCGCACGATTTATTTGTCTCCCTTGGCTGCGGCCCTGACGAGTTCTCTCCCCTACTGGAAACGTGGGACTACAGATCCGTCACTGGCAGAGGCGCTGTGGGGTGAGTGGATACAATTGAATTCAGCGGTCCGTAACTGCTTCACAGACTGTTAACGTCCGTTTACCTTTGACTTCGACTGACATCAGCAACTTCTGTCTACTTAACGACATATAATCAATTTCTATGTTGTTTTATTTCCGGCATTTCACGATCCAGTTCTATCATATTTTGTATACTTTATTTCAAGTTTCGGATACTTTTCAGTTTCTCGGTGTTGGTTTTCTTTCTAATGTAATGTTGTTGTCTTTTCATTTGTTTTATGTCAGTTTAAAGCAAATCTGTTGAGTTTGTTGGTGCATGCATAAAACTAGCGAACAAAAATGATTTCTGTTACACAGGAACTGAATAACGGAACACGAGATAGTCCCGATGAAGACCAAATTACTTACAGTTAACTCGTTATTTCGTGAATTTTAACATCTAGTTAACAGGAGAAGACCAAATTACTTACAGTTAACTCGTTATTTCGTGCATTTTAACATCTAGTAAACAGGAGAAGACAAAATTACTTACAGTTAACTCGTTATTTCGTAGATTTTAACGTCCCGTTAACAGGTGAAGACCAAATTACTTTCAGCTCTCTCGTTGTTTCAGCTGTGAATTTTAACGTTCCGTTAACCGCACAGGGTCACCTTGGGAAATAACTGGACTCTGTTAACAGTGATTAACAATGATGTCCTTTTTGATTAAACCAGTTCGTCTAGACTCAAATATGTTTTCTTCTTCTTCTTCTTCTTCTTCTTCTTCTTCTTCTCCTCCTCCTCCTGCTCCTCCTCCTCCTCTCTCTGTGTCTCTGTCTCTGTATCCGTCTCTGTCTGTCTGTCTGTCTGTCTGTCTGTCTGTCTGTCTGTCTGTCTATCTGTCTGTCTGTCTGTCTTTCTCTCTCTCTCTCTCTCTCTCTCTCTCTCTCTCTCTCTCTCTCTCTCTCTCTCTCTCCTCCCCCCCCCCCCCCTCCGTCTCTCTCTCCATCCTTCCCTGGTCTGAGTTGACCCTGTGCGGCTGGCTGGGCGTTGGAATGACTCTTCGTTCACACCCCCCCCCCCCCCTTCCTCCCTCCCTCCCTGTGCTGAATTCTGCCGTCACTGACAGTTATGTCCGCTTTTTGCTGCACAAGTGACTGCATAAAGCAGTGGGACTGACTTTTTAAAGCATATGTCTGAAACGTCAGTTCATTCATTGTCTTAGAATGAAATGAAAGGTGAAGGGTTGAAGGATTGAAGGATTAAAGGGTTGAAGGGTTGAAGGATTGACGGATTAAAGGGTTGAAGGATTAAAGGGTTGAAGGATTAAAGGATTAAAGGGTTGAAGGGTTGAAGGATTAAAGGGTTGAAGGATTGAAGGGTTGAAGGATTAAAGGGTTGAAGGATTAAAGGGTTGAAGGATTAAAGGGTTGAAGGATTAAAGGGTTGAAGGATTGAAGAATTAAAGGGTTGAAGGGTTGAAGGATTGAAGGGTTGAAGGATTAAAGGGTTGAAGGATTGAAGGGTTGAAGGGTTGAAGGGTGTTTATTTCTGCAGCCCCCTGTGTGGTGTACATCGTTAGATACAGTAAATATCAAAATCAACCAACGCTGCGCTAGAATTGTATAACAGCGATGAAAATAGCGAAAAGAGATCCAACTATAATTAACTCATGTTTATACTTATAAAAACGTATTTGTACTTGCACGAGTACAGATTAATTCAATGTACCCCACGTCATGCCAGACGAGTTATTTAAACCGTGGCTGCCAACTGAGTCATATAAAATGTCAGACCAAGCCTTTAAATTGCCAGATCAGTCATGTGAACTGCCAACCAAGTCATTTAAACTGCCAAACCAGCCATTTCTTTTCTTCCTTTCTATTTAAAGTATTTTCACATAAGTAATATTAGACTGATCTTACAATTATCAAGATCACAACATGTGTCAGCAAGTTATACCAAGACGATAACAGACCTCAATACATTTTTAATGCCTTAAACTGGGGCATACAGAGAAAATTAGGGGCATACAGAGAAGCAGCCAACCTTCCATCTGATGAAATACGGAAATTAGCAGCAGCTAAATATATCATTAGAGGTTCTTCCTTTGCAAATCACACAAATACTGAGGCTGAACTGAGGTCTGATAAACATTCTTAAAAAATGCCTGACAAGAACTTGAGTCTATTAACTATAGCCTCGTACACATCGGAACTGTTTGAGAGAACACAAATGAATCCCAGATAAGTTGCCAAACAAATGACATATTCTGCAACTCCAGATTGGGAAGTGATGAAGGCAGATTTCGATATAGATTACACCGTAATGAAGAAACAAGAGAATCCCCATATTTTGTCATATTTAATCAAACATCACATAGCTGACATCTATTCAAATCATTTGAACATTCACACAGATGGATCAGTATTACAGAATGAAGCAGCAGATGCTTTTTTTTCTTTTCTTTGTTGTTGTTGTTATACCAGAGTTTAAAACAGACACAAGTTTCTACTTAGGAAAAGGAATCTAAATTTTCCGCAGAATTAGTTGCATGTTTAATAGCTTTATCAAATCTAGTTAATTTACCAATAGTGCTATTCAGTATTCTGTTTGTGTGGACTCGATGGCAGTGTGATATTCATTAAATTCCACAGATAGTAAAGTGAGATTTGACATTATCTATAACATAAATATCTGGTTACTTATAAAAGGTACAGGTGTCACTTTCTGTTCGATTCCTTCACATTGTGGACCAACCTTTGATGACTGCTGACAGAGCAGCAAAAAGAGGAGCCATCAACAGTCTACAGTCAACATTACTAGATGTTCCGTTGTCTTCAAAGGAGATTGTAAACATTATAGAAAACAATTAGGATTTTGTCGATCAATCTCTCATTATCCAGTTTTGAAGAATGTTACAAGGTCTCTGTCGAGTTTGGTATACGTTATGAAAACAACCATTTCCAAAGATGTTATATGTATTTGTAAAGAAAAACGTCCAGTAGATCATATTTTATTGTCAGCTCATACACTTCTTTTTGCCTCCTGATTTGTCATCTGAAGATCAGTTTACAAAATCTTGCGTTAGAAAATCATTTGTCAAATCTGTTTTAGTTTTTTGTTGTTGTTGCTTAATATCATCTAATCCATAATCCCATTGGTCAGTTACTTTGAATTATGTGTGTTAGAGCTGTCCTTGAAAACAGCAACTTTAGATGGGGGTGGGGACTGTGTATATGTGACAGAGAGAGAGAGAGGGAGTGTGTGTGTGTGTGTGTGTGTGTGTGTGTGTGTGTGTGTGTGTGTGTGTGTGTGTGTGTGTGTGTGTGTGTGTGTGTGTGTGTGTGTGTGTATTGGAGAGGAGGGGTGAAGTGAAAGTCCGGGTGATAGCTCCATTAAGTGGGTCAGAAAGTTCGCGAGATTTTCTTACTTTCTATACAACGTCTTTTAAGTATCATCGTGCCAGTCCACGACATTTAGAAAGTATGAATGTCTGAGTCTAATTATGTGCATGCATGTGATACTGCGTGTACGAGGCACAGACCAGGTGAAATTAACTCTGTGTATAGACCTCATTTAAATTGTCAAAAGACCCAACACTTTAACGCCCACTTCGTCATCTGCATGCTATGGATTTTGTCGCCGCTGAAACCGTCAGAAACCTAACCGACTGGAAACAACGCTGTGTGCTGTCCACTTCCTCTTCTGTCGAAACCCGCCACCAGTCCTGTCAGCGTGTAAACAAAGAGAGAAGACCTCGTTACTCACAAACAAAGACTGGACAATAAGGAATAAAGGAGAGGTGTTTAATGTGTACAGACTGTTGTGCCCAAAGTGACCTCGGTGCCGATAAGAAATACTAAAGAAGTCGGTCAGAACGAACAGGTCAGAACGAACAGGTCAGAGAGGTGCAACATGTCTCACCTTCTGCCCTTTTCGCCCTTTCCTAGCTTAAAACGTCCTGTTCTGACCCAGAATTAATGAAACGTCCTGTTCTGATCGAGGTTAGAATAGTAATTGTTCATAAAGATCCGCCTCTAGGTGTCACTGGTGACGTTTGTGGTTCACGTGTTTGGAGGCAAGTGTGCAGCAGCCTTCGTGCTGTAACTGTCATCATCCTTTTACGTAGTCATGTCTAGTTCTGTGCTACAATGGTATAGCGCACCCCGTAACCCGCTTTAAACATTCTAAAGGGTTTCCAGTCCAATTTGTGTGTGTGTGTGTGTGTGTGTGTGTGTGTGTGTGTGTGTGTGTGTGTGTGTGTGTGTGTGTGTGTGTGTGTGTGTGTGTGTGTGTGTGTGTGTGAGTGTGTGTGTGTGTGTGTGCGCGCGTATGTGCGTGTGTGATTATATAGGTGATGTAATGTTGGTTTAGGTTATTCACAGCTTTCGTCTCGATGTGTGGCCGTTGGTTGACTGCGTTTGGCAGTGACACACCGAGTTGTGTCACTGTGTCAGGCCCTCACCATGACGTTTGGCAGTGTCATACAGAGTTGTGTCACTGTCACGCCCTCCCTATGACGTTTGGCAGTGTCACACCGAGTTGTGTCACTGTGTCACGCCCTCCCCATGACGTTTGGCAGTGTCACACCCTGTCACGCCCTCCATGACGTTTGGCAGTGTCACACCCAGTTGTGTCACGCCCTCCCCATGACGTTTGGCAGTGTCACACCCAGTTGTGTCACGCCCTCCCCATGACGTTTGGCAGTGTCACACCCAGTTGTGTCACGCCCTCCCTATGACGTTTGGCAGTGTCACACCCAGTTGTGTCACGCCCTCCCCATGACGTTTCCCGACGTGTGGCCATCGGTCCGGTCCGTGGCCCTGCCGTTGTCCACAGCTGTTCTTTAGTCAGTGCCATTTTGTCCACACACACACACACACACACACACACACACACACACACACCACACACACACACACACACACACACACACACACACACACACACACACACACACACACACTGCAGGGGGCTGCCCAGGGACATGGGCAGGTTTGTGATTAGATTCAGTCCAAGTTCAACCTGCTTTTCGTCCTCTCGCATGAGCTTTTCCCTGCGGTGCCGGGGACCGGACTGACGTGGGGGGGGGGGGAGGGGGGGGGGGCGGGGGGGGAGGGGGTTGGGGGGGGGTAGAATGAAATGAACTTTATTTTCCGACAATAAGGACATTGCTAGAGAGAGAGAGAGAGAGAGAGAGAGAGAGAGAGAGAGAGAGAGAGAGAGAGAGAGACAGAGAGACAGACAGACAGACAGAGAGACAGACAGACAGAAAAAGAGAGAGAGAGAAGAGTAGATGAGAGAGAAGATGGAGAGAGAGAGGAGGAGGAAGAGAGAGAGAGGATGATAGTCATGTTCTTGAGAAGGACAAAGACCTGAGATACGACATGCAACATGTCCCTCTGTATTCAAGTACTAAGTTACGAGTTTTAGCACGTGAAAGCTTGCAACGTACTCAAAGCCCCCAACGCACTAAAGCCACGACAAACGCACTAAGCGAAACTGCAGAATGCCAAGCACGAAAGTTCTGCATAGATTAAGCCCACCTTTTATGCTATCTGCGGGGACTGATGAATGGGAGTTAGATGAGAGAATGTGCATGTCATACTGCTTTCATCCTCCCATTCATAATGTATGAAATGTCTCCGATAACGATTGAAGCCGTGTTATGACGCACTGTGAAAGCCTCTCCTGCATTGCTGAAGGCTGACTAACGTCAATGTCCTCTCCTTGTTATTGTATACTGTACTTCATAAGTGTCTCTCCTTGTTATTCTATACTGCTACTTCATAATGTCCTCTCCTTGTTATTCTATACTGCTACTTCATAGATGTCCTCACTTGTTATCTATAGTGCTACTTCATATGTCCTTCTACTTGTTACTATACTGCTACTTCATATGCCTTCCCTTGTACTATACTGCTACTTCATAATGTCCTTCTCCTTGTTATTCATACTGCTACTTCATAATGTCCTCTCTTTGAATCTCTACTGCTACTGATAATGTCCTCTCCTTGTATCATACTGCTACTTCATAATGTCCTCCTCCTTGTTATTCTATACTGCTACTTCATAATGTCCTCCTCCTTGTTATTTCTATACTGCTACTTCATAATGTCCTCCTCCTTGTTATTCTATACTGCTACTTCATAACGTCTTCCTTGTTATTCTATACTGCTACTTCATAATGTCCTCCTCCTTGCTATTCTATACTGCTACTTCATAATGTCCTCCTTGTTATTCTATACTGCTACTTCATAATGTCCTCCTCCTTGTTATTCTATACTGCTACTTCATAATGTCCTCCTCCTTGTTATTCTATATTGCTACTTCATAATGTCCTCCTCCTTTTTATTCTATACTGCTACTTGATAACGTCCTCCTTCTTGTTATTCTTACTGCTACTTCATAATGTCCTTGTTATTCTATATTGCTACTTCATAATGTCCTCCTCCTTGTTATTCTATACTGCTACTTGATAACGTCCTCCTTCTTGTTATTCTATACTGATACTTCATAATGTCCTCCTTGTTATTCTATATTGCTACTTCATAATGTCCTCCTCCTTGTTATTCTATACTGCTACTTGATAACGTCCTCTTTCTTGTTATTCTATACTGATACTTCATAATGTCCTCCTTGTTATTCTATATTGCTACTTCATAATGTCCTCCTCCTTGTTATTTCTATACTGCTACTTGATAATGTCCTCCTCCTTGTTATTCTATACTGCTACTTGATAATGTCCTCCTCCTTGTTATTTCTATACTGCTACTTGATAATATCCTCCTTTCTATATTGCTACTTGATACTGTCCTCCTCCTTGTTATTCTATACTGCTACTTGATAATGTCCTCCTCCTTGTTATTTCTATACTGCTACTTGATAATGTCCTCCTTTCTATACTGCTACTTGATAATGTCCTCCTCCTTGTTATTCTATACTGCTACTTGATAATGTCCTCCTCCTTGTTATTTCTATACTGCGACTTGATAATATCCTCCTTTCTATACTGCTACTTGATAATGTCCTCCTCCTTGTTATTTCTATACTGCTACTTGATAATGTCCTCCTCCTTGTTATTTCTATACTGCTACTTGTTAATGTCCTCCTTTCTATACTGCTACTTGATAATATCCTCCTCCTTATTATTCTATACTGCTACTTGATAATGTCCTCCTTGTTATTCTATACTGCTACTTCATAACGTCCTTCTCCTTGTTATTCTATACTGCTACTTCATAATGTCCTCCTCCTTGTTATTCTATGATGCTACTTGATAATGTCCTCCTCCTTGTTATTCTATACTGCTACTTGATAATGTCCTCCTCCTTGTTATTCTATACTGCTACTTGATAATGTCCTTCCTTGTTATCTATACTGCTACTTGATAATGTCCTCCTCCTTGTTATTCTATACTGCTACTTCATAATGTCCTCCTCCTTGTTATTCTATATTGCTACTTGATAATGTCCTCCTCCTTGTTATTCTATACTGCTACTTCATAATGTCCTCCTTCTTGTTATTCTATACTGCTACTTGATAACGTCGTCCTTTCTATACTGCTAGTTCATAATGTCCTCCTCCTTGTTATTCTATACTGCTTCTTCATAATGTCCTCCTCCTTTTATTCTATACTGCTACTCTATAATGTCCTCCTCCTTGTTATTCTATACTGCTTCTTCATAATGTCCTCCTTGTTATTCTATACTGCTGCTCCATAATGTCCTCCTCCTTGTTATTCTATACTGCTACTTCATAATGTCCTCCTCCTTGTTATTCTATACTGCTACTTCATAATGTCCTCCTCCTTGTTATTCTATACTGCTACTTCATAATGTCCTCTCCTTGTTATTCTATGCTGCTACTTCATAATGTCCTCCTCCTTGTTATTCTATACTGCTACTTCACAATGTCCTCCTCCTTGTTATTCTATACTGCTACTTCATAATGTTCTCCTCATTTTATACTGCTACTTCATAATGTCCTTCTTGTTATTCTATACTGCTACTTCATAATGTCCTCCTCCTTTTATGCTGCTACTTCATAATGTCCTCCTCCTTTTATGCTGCTACTTCATAATGTCCTCCTCCCCTTATACTGCTACTTCATAATGTCCTTTTATACTGCTACTTCATAATGTCCTCCTCCCTTCATACTGCTTCTTCATAATGTCCTCCTCCCTTTATACTGCTACTTCATAATGTCCTTTTATACTGCTACTTCATAATGTCCTCCTCCTTTCATACTGCTACTTCATAATGTCCTCCTCCCTTCATACTGTTACTTCATAATGTCCTCCTCCCTTTATACTGCTACTTCATAATGTCCTCCTCCCTTTATACTGCTACTTCATAATGTCCTCCTCTTCCTCCTTGTTCGTCTTGTTCTCATTCTTCTTTCTTCTATTCCAGCATGTACACTGGTTCTGTTTACAATAGCGACAGTGTGTGTGTGTGTTGTGTGTGTGTGTGTGTGTGTGCGTGTGTGTGTGTGTGTGTGTGTGTGTGTGTGTGGTGTGTGGTGTGTGGTGTGTGTGTGTGTGTGTGTGTGTGTGTGTGGTGTGTGGTGTGGTGCGTGCGTCGTGTGTGTGTGTGTGTGTGTGTGTGGTGGTGGCTGTGGTGTGTGTGTGTGTGTGTGTGTGTGTGTGTGTGTTTATTTCACCAGCTGTACCAATTTCTGTTTTCAAACGTAGTACGACCGCAGATTCATTTTAAATAAATCTACATATTCATTTGACCTTTTTCACTGTGATTGAAGTCGTGGTTGACATTGCAAGGAGCCGAAAAGGTATACATTTAGTCTCGGTCACCCAGTCCCACAAGCAATAACGTGTACACTTAGTCTCAGGCTACCAGTCCCACAAGTAATGACGTGTACACTTAGTCTCGGTCACCAGTCCCACAAGCAATAACGTGTACACTTAGTCTCAGGCTACCAGTCCCACAAGTAATGACGTGTACACTTAGTCTCGGTCACCAGTCCCACAAGCAATAACGTGTACACTTAATCTCGGTCACCAGTCGCACAAGCAACAACGTATACACTTAGTCTCGGTCACCCAGTCCCACAAATGGTGAGGATCGAGTACACTTTGTCTTGACGTGTACACTTAGTCTCGGTAATCCACAGAGACACAGAGAGAGACGAGGAGGGTGGGGGGGGGGGGGGGGGGGTGTATAATAATAATATATCAGTCTGGACGTTGTATTCAACGGAAGGCCCGTTTTGTGGCTGAACGGTGACAGCCGGCGTCATTACATTGTGATGATGTTGTTTCAGAGACTGGCAGGAACGGAAGGGCAGAAACACTGCGACGCTGAAGCGGAAGAATGGGGAGCTCTCCGCACAACAACGCCAACAGCAAAAAGCGATGGAGACGCAACGGGTGCAACAACCTTGGAGTCCGCCTCTCTTTCGTGCTCGTTGTCACGGTGACGTGCAGCGTGAACACTGCTCACGCGGGCTCTCGCTTGATAGAGCCGCCGTCCCGCCCCAGTCTCTGGCGCTACGGTTTCGGCACGGCCGTCAACTTCAACGACGATGAGGTCATGTGCGGCGGATATGACGTAAGTGTCAACCGCTTTACGCGTCAGACAGAAAGCGGACATTTCTATGACTATGAGTACGACCTAAGTGCCACAGTCTTCTGTGTGTAAAGTAAAAGTCAGAATGTTTCTGCGTCAGACACAAAGTCATAGTTGTTTGATTCTGGTGCCGCTCTCGCTCTGCCTCAGTGGGGTGTGTTGTATTGTACTGAATGACTCTGTCACAACAATGAGATGTAACAAGCAACCAATACAACTACAACAACGGAGAGAGAGAGAGAGAGAGAGAGAGAGAGAGAGAGAGAGAGAGAGAGAGAGAGAAGAGAGAGAGAGAGAGAGAGAGACAGAAGACAGAGACAGACAGACAGACAGACAGACAGACAGACAGACAGACAGACAGACAGACAGGCAGGCAGGCAGGCAGACAGACAGACAGAGAGAGACAGAGAGACAGAGACAGAGACAGAGACAGACAGAGAGAGAACGCAAACGCCGGGCGTTGTCTTGTTAATTATATTGTATAATGTTACAGCGACAGTACGGACAAAACGGCGGGGTGTGTGTAGTGTATTGTGGTGTATAATGTTACAGCGACAGTACGGACAAAACGGCGGGCGGTGTGTAGTGTATTGTGTTGTATGATGTTACAGCGACAGTACGGACAAAACGGCGGGGTGTGTTGTATGATGTTACAGCGACAGTACGGACAAAACGGCGGGCGTGTGTGTAGTGTATTGTGTTGTATGATGTTACAGCGACAGTACGGACAAAACGGCGGGCGGTGCGGGGTGTATTGTGTTGTATGATGTTACGGCGGGGTGTGTGTAGTGTATTGTGTTGTATGATGTTACAGCGACAGTACGGACAAAACGGCGGGCGGTGCGGGGTGTATTGTGTTGTATGATGTTACGGCGGGGTGTGTGTAGTGTATTGTGGTGTATGATGTTACAGCGACAGTACGGACAAAACGGCGGGCGGTGCGGGGTGTATTGTGTTGTATGATGTTACGGCGGGGTGTGTGTAGTGTATTGTGGTGTATGATGTTACAGCGACAATACGGACAAAACGGCGGGCGGTGTGTAGTGTATTGTGTTGTATGATGTTACGGCGGGCGGTGTGTAGTGTATTGTGTTGTATGATGTTACGGCGGGGTGTCGGGGTGTGTGTAGTGTATTGTGTTGTATGATGTTACGGCGGGGTGTGTGTAGTGTATTGTGGTGTATGATGTTACAGCGACAGTACGGACAAAACGGCGGGCGGTGTGTAGTGTATTGTGTTGTATGATGTTACAGCGACAGTACGGACAAAACGGCGGGGTGTGTGTAGTGTATTGTGTTGTATGATGTTACAGCGACAGTACGGACAAAACGGCGGGCGGTGCGGGGTGTGTGGTGACCCGTGGGACGAAGCCCCGCCCCGGAAGTACGAAGCGGGAAGTGTGACCACGCCCTCCCCTCGCCCTGTCCGAGTTTACCGCATGGGGGGAGACATTCCCGTGAGTGACAGTAGGGCCCCCGCTTCTCTCCCCTTTCCATCCTCAGTCATAGCGTGTTGTAGACGATAAAGATTCCAGTGCAGAGACACCACACACTCACACACACACACACACACACACACACACACACACACACACACACACACACACACACACACACACACACACACACACAGGCGCGCTTGTCTCAGGACAGTTGGACTGAGGAAAGGTTGTCATGACGACCTGACGACTGTGGCGTGCTTGTTGTTGAGAGCAGTAAGTCCATACATACGAAGCAGGCGGGGAAGAACGCAGTCCCGTGACGACCCGACAAACAAGCAGTCTAACACTCCAGTACTCACAATGTAGTCCGCAGTTGGACACCGTGGACGCAGAAATCAATAACCATCATTTCATTGCGATTCCGGAGCTGTCACAGATTCTCTGGCATTGCTGGAGTGGATCAGAATGTGGCTTTGCTAGGATTCTCTCTGACATTGCTCAGGTAGGTCAGATTGCTGAAGTAGGTCAGATTGCTGAAGTAGGTCAGACTACTGAAGCAGGTCAGATTGCTGAAGTAGGTCAGACTGCTGAAGTAGGTCAGAGTGCTGAAGTAGGTCAGAGTGCTAAAGTAGGTCGAATTTCTGAAGTAGGTCAGACTGCTGAAGTAGGTCAAAATATAGCATTGTGTGCTTCACCTGCTGCCAGGCTCATCAATATTCCTACCGCCCCCTTTCGGTTGCAGTTTTCATTTCCGACTCTCCTGCTCATCTACATACCCCCCCCTCCCTCCCCCCCCCCTCCCCCAACACTAGTGTGTCATGGAACGACATGCCCTTTTCTCAAGCATATTATTCAGCCGCTGGCTGTTTTCACGCACGTGCAACAGGTGGCTGTGGAGTCGACGTCTGACTTGGCGGGCCGTTACGAGTTCCGGCTGTGCAAGGTGGACAGGAGCAGCGTCACGCCGGGCCAGGACTGCTTTGACCGCACGCCGCTGGCCATCCGGGAGTCGGAGCTGGGCCAGTCGTACCGCATCGGTCAGTCGGGCGGTCTGGTGTCCCTCCACCTCGTGCTGCCAGACCGGCTGACCTGCGCCCACTGCATCCTGCAGTGGAGACACGTCACCGGTCAGTGTGTGTGTGTGTGTGTGTGTGTGTGTGTGTGTGTGTGTGTGTGTGCGTGCGTGCGTGCGTGCGTGCGTGCGTGCGTGCGTGCGTGCGTGTGTTGGTGTGTGCCTGTATGCGTGTGTGGGGTGTTGTCTTGTTAAAGTACCCTAGGGGTGTGTGGGGTGTTGTTAAAGTACCCTATGGGTGTGGGGTGTTGTTAAAGTACCCTAGGGGTGTGTCGGGTGTTGTTAAAGTACCCTATGGGTGTGGGGTGTTGTTAAAGTACCCTAGGGGTGTGGAGTGTTGTTAAAGTACCCTAGGGGTGTGTGGGGTGTTGTTAAAGTACCCTAGGGGTGTGTGGGATGTTGTTAAAATACCCTAGGGGATGTGGGGTGTTGTTAAAGTACCCTATGGGGGTGTTGTTAAAGTATCCTAGGGGTGTGTGGGGTGTTGTTAAAGTACCCTAGGGGTGTGTGCGGTGTTGTCTTGCTACAGTACGGAGTGTGCGGGGTGTTGCCTGTGTTTGTTACGCCAAACTAATGCAGTTAAAAGGTCGGGAGATTTTTGAACAGTGAAGGCGAATGGACCGTGAAGGTAAAAATTAGGACAAGGGAGAAATTCCTGGCAGTAGGCGAAGCATGCGTGGTTATATTCTGACCTGCTTCAGGCTTTAAAGGGAAAACATTTGTCAGCTGTGGGTTCTCAACAGAGGGGACCTTAATTTCTGCGTCCGCATTACCATACTGCGTGGCTTAGGTAGGGGGTGAGCGATTAGTATTCCTTATCTGCATCCCAAGGGCGATGTTTTCGCCGGAAAATAACTGTTGAGTGACGATCTGGTGTTGGCGTGAGCTGCGGCAGACAGACAGACAGGAGTTGTTAGCTGCACAGACCCGTCGGGGCACCTCTGCTCATTAGGCAACTGGTCTCCAGCATAATTATGGTAATCATGTGATACGTGTCCGCCCGTGTGTGTGTGTGTGTCTGAGAGAGAGAGAGAGAGAGAGAGAGAGAGAGAGAGAGAGAGAGAGAGAGAGAGAGAGAGAGAGAGAGAGAGAGAGAGACACACACACACACACACACACACAACACCAGAGACAGAGACAGAGACAGAGACACAGAGAGACACAGAGAAACAGAGAGAGACACAGACAGACAGACAGAGACAGACAGACAGAGACAGAGAGACAGACAGACATACACAAAGGAGGGACAGAGACGCAGACAGACACAGACATGCAGACAGACAGGGAGACAGACAGACAAAGAGGGAAGGAGAGAGACAGAGAGAGAAAGACCTAGGTGACGTTATGCTAAGGCTGGTGCCCACTATCATCAGTCAATGGTTTATTTTATGTCTGTTCATATCGAACATATATTAGACAACAAAAAAGCTTGTATTAGTATACTAATTTACCCACGGGACTATGAACACTCCATTTACAAATAGAGTTTATAAGCCGCTGGTGTTGCAGGGAACCGGGTGAACAAGGAGAGCTGTGTGCAGTGCGGCACCGCTGCGCCCAAATGCAACTACTGCCTGGGCTGCGGACAGCAGGCCTGGTACCAGAGCTGCTCCGACATCGCCGTCACCGACACCATGGGCAGCCACCCGGCTGTGCAGGGGGTGCGCACGCAGCAGGAACTGAAAGAGAAATGGGAGCAAACCCTCAAGGACCTCAAAGGGAACTGCTCTTGCGGCGGTGGCACGATGGTCAAACCGTCTGACAATTCAATAAACACCTCTTACCCTTTGTCCGAGTCCACCACGTCTGCTTTGACTACGCATGGGCAGGGGACGGTCACACCAGCCCCCTGGGGCGTCCGTAGCGGTAGTAGTTCGCAAAGCCACCACAAACCCCCCACCACCAACCTCCAACCCCCCGCAAGGCCCCCTCACAGCAGCCGGCCCAACCCCCCTCACAGCAGCCGGCCCAACCCCCCTCACAGCAGCCGGCCCAACCCCCCTCACAGCAGGCGGCCCAACCCCCCTCACAGCAGCCGGCCCAACCCCCCTCACAGCAGGCGGCCCAAACCGCCGAGACCAGGCACCAATTCCAAACCCGCCAGCCCAGGCGGCCGAGTCCGGCCGAAGCCGTGGAGTCCTGGCGATGGTTTCCTGTTCGACAGACCCCTTTTCAACACCAACTGGAAACTTCAGGCAAACGCCGGAACACGCGCAAAAAGACCCTTTTCCACCAACCGTAATCCGTCCAGGTGGACTCCGAGACCGCCTCAGCACGCAACCGGAAATGGACGGTGTTACGTCCCTTTCCGGCCCCCGTGGTACATGCGGCACAACGCACGACAGTGGTGCGCGCGCAACTGTCCGCGGAGTGGCGCCCCCTGTGGCTACCGAGTGTGTCGCCCAGTGACGTGCAGAGCGAGAACTCGCCGCAGACCGGCCCCCGGTCACTTTAACTGGTTACTGCCCCTACTGCTCATGGAGGGATTCGAACTTTAAAGCTGAGGACAGAGAGAGCGAGCGAGGGAGACATGGTGGTTGGAGGTGGGGGGTAAATGTGTGTGTGGCGGGGGGGGGGGGGGGGGGGGGGGGGGGGGGGGAAAATATGTGTGTCTATGTGTGTGTGTGTGGGAGTAAGTGTATGTGTGTGTGTGGAGGGGGGGGGGGGGAGAGGGAGAC
This sequence comes from Alviniconcha marisindica, assembly GCA_018857735.1. Lineage (NCBI taxonomy): Eukaryota > Metazoa > Mollusca > Gastropoda > Provannidae > Alviniconcha > Alviniconcha marisindica. The sequence continues at coordinate 126,515 of JABMCL010000316.1, read as the reverse complement.
AAATAGAGAGGGAAAGGGGAAAGAGGGGGAATAAATGTGTGTGTGTGTGTGTGTGTGTGTGAGAGAGAAGAGAGAGAGAGAGAGAGAGAGAGAGAGAGAGAGAGAGAGAGAGAGAGAGAGATGTAAAGAAATATGCTCTCTCTAATCTGTTATTCGTAGTCCCAACCTCACTCTGATGGTCATCTCGTATATTACGATTTGAGCTCCAGACCCCTCCCCAGACCTTCGCCATTTGTGCTTTTCACACCGCGGCTTTCAGTTTTCATCAGCAGGAGATGAGTCCTCAGCATTTCAAGCTGAACAATTTTGTCGATTTCTTGATAATAGCCTACCAGCTTAAAAAAGAAAGAAAAAGCGCCAAATATATAAACAATCAAATTTGATATAATCACACGCACACGCCCCCCCCCCCCCCCACCCCAACTCACACAGGCACAGACACAGACACACACACACACACACACACACACACACACATACATACACACACAGACAGAGGCACACATACACACACACACTCAGGCACACACACACACACACACACACACACACACACACACACACACACACACACACACACACACACACACACACACACACACACACACGCACACACACAGATCACATCACATAGGCACATCACAGACCCAAAACAAAAACAATTACATACACGCATGCACATGCGCACGTGCACATACGTCCCCCCTCCACTCTACCCCACCCCACCCACCCACCTTGACACACACCAAAGACACAAAAAGCAAAAGAAACGCTTGTTGAAGTATTCATTATCCCCATTAGAATGAAGCAAGCGCCAGTCGTCAGCATTCATCTATTGCCTTATTAGGACTGTCCATAAACTATGCCCTGCCAGTCGTCAACGTTCGTCTACTGCCTTATTAGGACTGTCCATAAACTATGCCCTGCCAGTCGTCAACGTTCGTCTACTGCCTTATTAGGACTGTCCATAAACTATGCCCTGCCAGATGACGGCGCATAAACTCTTCCTTGTCAGTCGTTAAATGTTCGTCTACTGCCTTATTCTGACTGCGCATAAACTCTTCCTCTCCAGTGTCAACGTCAAGTCAGTACAAGTCAAGTACTTCTTTATTCCGTTCAAAGGAAACTGTGGGTGCCACACTTGAATAACAAACAACGGAATAAAATCTACACCTACAAGAGATTCACAATCTAAGAGAGCATGCAATAACAAGCAACTGCCTTATTATTACTCTCCATAAACTCGTCTTTGCCAGTCATCAGCGTAACTGTCCATAAACCTCCCTGCCCCTGTCTCCTGTCGGCCCCCGTTGTAACTGTCCATAAACCTCCCTGCCCCTGGCTCCTGTCGACCCCCGTTGTAACTGTCCATAAACCTCCCAGCCCCTGTCTCCTGTCGACCCCCGTTGTAACTGTCCATAAACCTCCCTGCCCCTGGCTCCTGTTGGCCCCCGTTGTAACTGTCCATAAACCTCCCTGCCCCTGTCTCCTGTCGGCCCCCGTTGTAACTGTCCATAAACCTCCCTGCCCCTGGCTCCTGTTGGCCCCCGTTGCTGGAGCACGTTGGTCGTTCAGCTCTGACGTGACCTACAGCTTCGTCACCACCATCCGGAATGTTTGCATAATAATAACTGAACTGGAAATCTTTGTGCAGGTTTGTGGTACATTAAAACTGTCAGTGAAACTTAAAAATCGAGTAAGACGCACATTTCGTGCTCTCGAGTCAAAGATCAGAAAGTCAGTGAAAATGGAGGGGGGGGGGGGGGGGGGGGGGGGGGGTAGAAGACAACGGACAGCAGAAATGTGTTCTTGAGTTAAGCAGATTATGCCGTTAGTATTTATCTTTCGATTCATAATCGTTGCCTGTAGCAAAATAATCAACAGCCGGACTGTCCATGTCTGTAGCAAACAGCGGGACTGTCCATGTCTGTAGCAGACAGCGGGACAGTCCATGTCTGTAGCAAACAGCGGGACTGTCCAGTCTTAGACGGTAGTAGAACAGCGGGACTGTCCATTGTTGCCTGTCACTGTAGCAAACAGCAGGACTGTCCATGTCTGTAGCAGAAGCGGGACTGTCCATGTCTGTAGCAAACAGGGACCTGTCCATGTCTGTAGCAGACAGCGGGACAGTCCATGTTGTAGCAGACAGCGGGACTGCTCCATGTCTGTAGCAGACAGTCGGGACTGTCCTGTCTGTAGCAGACAGCGGGACTGCCCATGTCTGTAGCAGACAGCGGGACTGTCCTATGTCTGTAGCAAAAACGCGGGACTGCCATGTCTGTAGCAGACAGCGGGACTGCCCATGTCTGTAGCAGACAGCGGGACTGCCCATGTCTGTAGCAAACAGCGGGACTGCCCATGTCTGTAGCAGACAGCGGGACTGCCATGTCTGTAGCAGACAGCGGGACTGCCCATGTCTGTAGCAAACAGCGGGACTGTCCATGTCTGTAGCAGACAGCGGGACTGTGTCGTTGTCAAACCCGCGGACGACCACTGTCCGGGGAGATGTCTGTAGCAGACAGCGGGACTGTCCATGTCTGTAGCAGAAAGCGGGACTGTCCATGTCTGTAGCAAACAGCGGGACTGTCCATGTCTGTAGCAGACAGCGGGACTGTCCATGTCTGTAGCAGACAGCGGGACTGTCCATGTCTGTAGCAGACAGCGGGACTGCCCATGTCTGTAGCAGACAGCGGGACTGCCCATGTCTGTAGCAGACAGCGGGACTGCCCATGTCTGTAGCAGACAGCGGGACTGCCCATGTCTGTAGCAGACAGCGGGACTGCCCATGTCTGTAGCAGACAGCGGGACTGCCCATGTCTGTAGCAGACAGCGGGACTGCCCATGTCTGTAGCAGACAGCGGGACTGCCCATGTCTGTAGCAGACAGCGGGACTGCCCATGTCTGTAGCAGACAGCGGGACTGTGTCGTTGCTCAAACCAGCATCAGAACACACGGTGAGGGAGATGGATGGAGAGGGAAGGGGGGGGGGGGGGCGAGAGGGAAGGGGGGGGGCGAGAGGGAAGGGGGGGGGGCGAGAGGGAAAGGGGGGAGGGGCGAGAGGGAGGGAGGAATGAAGTATTAACACTGATTTATTCATGGTGCTCTTTTGTAAATAGTTTCAAATAACTTATTAATTTATATCCTTGCTGTCTAAAAATGTCACGGCTCAACACGAAAGTGAATTTCCATCATGCAATAAACTATGCAAATACATCGCTTCCTTCCTTTTCACTTTCTTAAAGTTGAGAGTGCACTCTTTTTTCTTTCACCCCCCCTCTTCTCTCTCTCTCTGTCTCTCTCTCTCTCTCTCTGTCTGTCTCTGTCTCTGTCTGTCTGCCTCTCTCTCTCTCTCTCCTTTATTTGTCTTTGTCAGTTGCTAAAATGTTTCTAATCTAAACAAGGTCAGAAACCTATGAGAATACGTGCTGGCACCAGTTTCTGACTGCATGCGTATCGTCTTTGTAAACCGAGAGTTTTGCTGGAAGCGTTGTGTTCAGTGGAAGCATTTCCCCAAAGTCATCCCAAGAGCAGCTGCGAAAAAATCACTAACTCCACAAATGCATCAGTCATTTCACAGTAGCGCACAAGGAGCCAAATCCTGGAGAGAAAACAACAACAACCAACAACAAACGTAGAAGGGAGAGAAACGGATTGCTCTGGAGCACAGTAAAAGAAAGAACGTTGGCCAAAGGTTTTAGTTCAGTCACGGATCTTGGTGACTGGCGGGTCGGACGAACAGAACACCGTCACGGGCCTTGGTGACTGGCGGGTCGGACGAACAGAACACCGTTACGGGTCTTGGTGACTGGCGGTGACTGGCGGGTCGGACGAACAAAATACCGTCACGGGCCTTGGTGACTGGCAGGTCGGACGAAAAGAACACCGTTACGGGTCTTGGTGACTGGCAGTGACTGGCGGGCCGGACGAACAAAACACCGTCACGGGTCTTGGTGACTGGCGGTGACTGGCGGGTCGGACGAACAGAACACCGTCACGGGCCTTGGTGACAAGCGGGTCGGACGAACAGAACACCGTCATGAGTCTTGGTGACTGGCGGTGACTGGCGGGTCGGACGAACAGAACACCGTCACGGGTCTTGGTGACTGGCGGTGACTGGCGAGTCGGACGAACAGAACACCGTCACGGGTCTTGGTGACTGGCGGTGACTGGCGGGTCGGACGAACAGAACACCGTCACGGGTCTTGGTGACTGGCGGTGACTGGCGGGTCGGACGAACAGAACACCGTCACGGGTCTTGGTGACTGGCGGTGACTGGCGGGTCGGACGAACAGAACACCGTCACGGGTCTTGGTGACTGGCGGTGACTGGCGGGTCGGACGAACAGAACACCGTCACGGGTCTTGGTGACTGGCGGTGACTGGCGGGTCGGACGAACAGAACACCGTCACGGGCCTTGCAGCTCCCCTCACACACGGCGCGCGGCCTTCTTGACGTATATTCTACAGCGATGCGTCACACTGCCTGGTTGACATATGGCTTACAGCGATGCGTTACGCTGCCTGGTTGACGTCTGGCCTTCAGCGATGCGTCACGCTGCCTGGTTGACGTCTGGCCTCCAGAAATGCCTCACGCTGCCTTCTTGACGCCTGGCCTCCAGCAATGCGTCACGCTGCCTTCTTGACGCCTGGCCTCCAGCAGTGCGCCACGCAGCTCGTGACGACGGAAACACACCAAAAGGAGTTGTTGTTTTTAAAGTCGTTATGAATTAACTCTACAGCTTGTCAGTTTATACAAATATTGATTTTCACAGATGATTACGCTGATTGTTCCAACCCGTTGGGCAACGCAGGCTTTGAGAAGGCTGATCCTTTACAAACCACTGGACAGGACAAGGCTGGTGTTGCACGTGCGAGACAACACCCAAAGGTCATGCAGCATCAAGCTATAGACAGACACCTGATTGTATTCTCACGCACTCTCTGCCTGGGCTGACCTCAAACGGTTGAAGGGCCGTTTATATCCCCAGCCACTGTCTTTGCCGCGCACTCGTCCCCAGATGACGCTGTGGGGTTGAGGAGACGGTAAAATGCAAGAACAAGTAACTCTGACACACAGCGCCGTTTACTGTGCCACAGTCAAGACGCAGCCGGACAGCATGCTGTCAGTGAGGCGCATAATTTATGTAAAGGGTTAAAGGGGACGGAAAGAGAACGGACACGCCGAGGCCTGAATGTGGGGCAACACTGTCAAACACATCGAGAGCCGATCTTTTTCCCTTCGCTGGTAAAGGGCCAGGCAACAGGGCTGCGCCTTGAGGGGCTCAAACCCTTTGTTTTGTACGGACGTTGACAGAAGAAGCCAGTGACTTGTACAGAGGGACATACTGACGTGTTGTCTACAGCTGTCTGTGTCTTCCTTCCCAACCCCTGCGCTGTGAATTTGCAAAGTTTTGAGTGGCGGTGTAAGTTATCAGTCACTCGTCATTCACTGATTCAGGTCCAGGCCATTTGGCACCTTTGCTTCGTTTTCCCTTTAATACACTTGCAGGTGTTCTTCGCCTTCCTTTGGCTCGCGGTTTGCTTACAATTACTGACCTGTTTTTCTTCTTTGGGACATCGTTCACATTTCTTGTTGCTTTTGCACTGACATGACTGTCGCTTGTCTCTTGTCTGTCAGGCCTGCACCGCTGTGCACAGCTCCACCCCCCACCCGACCCCACCCCACCCCACCCCTCCCCTCCCAACCCCACCCCTCCCACTTTGTTCGGCTCCAACTCTACGCACAGACTGTAGGCACTGAGGGGGGACCGTTGACATCTGTAGACTCTAGGAGAGGGGACCATTGACAGCTATAGACTAGGAGAGGGGACCGTTGACCTCTGTAGACTCTAGGAGAGGGGACCGTTGACAGCTATAGACAAGGAGAGGGGACCGTTGACAGCTATAGACTAGGAGAGGGGACCGTTGACCTCTGTAGACTCTAGGAGAGGGGACCGTTGACAGCTATAGACAAGGAGAGGGGACCGTTGACAGCTATAGACTAGGAGAGGGGACCGTTGACACTCTGTAGACTCTAGGAGAGGGGACCGTTGACAGCTATAGACAAGGAGAGGGGACCGTTGACAGCTATAGACTAGGAGAGGGGACCGTTGACATCTGTAGACTCTAGGAAGGGGGATCGTTAACAGCTATAGAATAGGAGAGGGGACCGTTGACCTCTGTAGACTCTAGGAGAGGGGACCGTTGACAGCTATAGACTAAGAGAGGGGACCGTTGACAGCTATAGACTAGGAGAGGGGACCGTTGACAGCTATAGACTAGGAGAGGGGACCGTTGACAGCTATAGACTAGGAGAGGGGACCGTTGACAGCTATAGACTAGGAGAGGGGACCGTTGACATCTGTAGACTCTAGAGAGGGACCGTTGACAGCTATGACTCGTTGACAGCTATAGACTAGGAGAGGGGACCGTTGACCTCTGTAGACTCTAGGAGAGGGACCGTTAACAGCTATAGACTAGGAGAGGGGATCCGTTGACAGCTATAGACTAGGAGAG
>JABMCL010000316.1:105000-115000 GCA_018857735.1 Alviniconcha marisindica | reverse complement strand
AGTTGAACCTAGTGCTGCAAAGCAGTACAAATGCCACCACTGTTGCAGTTGCAAAAATTACCAGGGAAAGGGGATGGAGGGTGGGGAAAAAAGTGTCTTTGAGTCGTTTTTTGGCTGACCAGAAGATTGCGATTTCATGGACAAAATGCATTTTGGGGCATCCTATAGCATGAGCAACAAGTTATTGCTTGTTGCCAGACACATTCTGACAAGGGCCTCAAAAATGCCTTTAAAGTTGGCTGTGTAAAATTTGCAAATTCACTGTCACCGCCTTCCATTGTGAAGAAAGTATGCACCGGAAGTAAAAGCAGCCAAGGGACTTAAGCGATGCTGGGCAAAAGTCAAGGGAGTTAACAACCCCGCCTGAACCGCCCAATAGCCCAGGGTTGTTTTGTATTTTCCATGTATTACAAACTTGTGTTGTATAATAATTATATATTATGTATTACTACATTATAACACGTAATTATGATGTATTTACAAGGACATCATTTTATTCCACAGAAAGAGGGTCTGCATGATAATGTCTGGAGAAGAGGACATTGAGGAGATAGACACGGTTCCAGTGTCTCCAACAGTACCAGTTGTGTCAATAGGAAATCACAATGGCTCGCGCTCCCCTCTGCTTCACAATGAGGACGGGTATTCTGATGTCACTCTGTAAGTCAGTCTAAGAGGCTTCAAGTCAATTGATTTTCATCATACTTGTAGTTTGTTATTCAGCATATAGTCTTTAACTCTTTCACAACAACTGCCTCTCTGCCTGAGTATACACTGCTAACACCTCAGGCAATGCCCCCAAATAGCCTGGGGACACCCAATTTTGGCCTTTTGGAATTAATTTTCACAGAATGCATACAGGATGCCTAGATTTAATTTTTACACCAAAATAAAGATTAAACTTTCATCTTTTCAACCATATGTGTTTTATTTATCAAAAAGGTTGTATTCTTGATGTTTAGTGCTCTTGAAAATGTAACGATCAAGAGCAAAAACTAAAACTCACGGAGACTGTGCAGCGTGTATATTCTGTTGTTTCATTGTGATTTACCTCAAAGATACTTCAAGAAAGGATGTTTCAAAGTAATTTGTAGAGGAATAGGTTAGAAATAATACTCTTTTCTTCTTCTTCTGTAAATCAAAATAAATGTAATAGAATAACTTTAACTAACAGGCAATTACACCAACTGAAAGTGGAGACTCGGTTCAGTGTTGTTTTGTGCGTAAGAAGCAGTGTCTGCAAAACATGTCAGCCAAACAAAAACAAAAACAGCATATTACTACATTTGGTATGACAGCACAGAATACTACTGTACATAAATTTAAACAATTAATAAAGCAGACAAACAAAACACTAGAATCGGCATCACTCCCATCAGTAGTATCAGGCCACATTTCATTGTTGATTTCCCCGTCTTCATCGCTCAAATAGTCTGGATCGTCGTCGATTTCAGGAACGTTGTCCAAAAAATCTTCATCTTCGACACTCTTGTTGCTACTCTCATAATGGTAGACTTCAGTTTCGTCGTCTGAACCGTCCTGGAGAATCAATTCCAACGCCTGGGTACTGTCGAAAGTTCCCCTTTTTGCCATGTTGTTCGAACTTGAAAAAGGCGCTTGTAGCAAGAAGAGGGGTTGGCTGTTTCAGAGCAAATTAACCAATGAAATCGTCTCTTACAAACTGGAAACTATGTGTTGTGTGACGTAGGAAGGTGGAATGTGCATCGCATGGCCTTTGTTTTGGTGTAAATGCAAAAGCTGGAGCGGTGTTAATTTTAGAAACTGCGCTGCGACTGTTCTCGCAGCACGTCCCCGCTGACGGAACTGCATATCGAAGGATAGAGGTGCCCGCTGCGGGAATACTTGCAGCATGTTGCGAAAAAGTTAATGGATTATAGACAGATGAATACTCTGATGTCTCACTGTAAACTGTGTAATGGGCTTTTCTGAATTTATTTTCACATCTTGTAGTGGTTTAGTGAAGAGGGGCTATTTGATTTTGGTGGAGCATACGTCATTGACCTAACCCAATCATTTGCATAGAGTGTGAATAAACTGTTTGCTCTGTGTGTGTGTGTGTGTGTGTGTGTGTGTGTGTGTGTGTGTGTGTGTGTGTGTGTGTGTGTGTGTGTGTGTGTGTGTGTGTGTGTGTGTGTTGTGTGTGTGTGTGTGTGTGTGTGTGTGTGTGTGTGTGTGTGTGTGTGTGTGTGTGTGTGTGTGTGTGTGTGTGTGTGTGTGTGTGTGTGTGTATGTGTCTGTGTGTGCTCATGAGCATGCATGTGTGTTTCTGCTTGTTCATGTCAGTGTGTGTACATGATTGTGTGTGTGTGTGTGTGTGTGTGTGTGTGTGTGTGTGTGTGTGTGTGTGTGTATGTGTGTGTGTGTGTGTATTCCTGATGAACAGGAAGTAATAGAGTTCTCTCTTCTCATCAGTAAGTAAGTAAGTAGGTAACTTGGTGTTTTATGCCCACTGAACCAGGAGGGTTATATCAGGGCGGGGTGACGGAGGGAAGTAAGTAACTTGGTGTTTCATGCTCAGTCAACCAGTACAGTTATATCAGGGTGGGGTGACGGAGAGAAGTAAGTAACTTGGTGTTTTATGCTCAGTCAACCAGTACAGTTATATCAGGGTGGGGTGACGGAGGGAAAGTAGTAACTTGGTGTTTCATGCTCAGTCAACCAGAAACAGTTATATCAGGGTGGGGTGACTGAGAGAAGTAAGTAACTTGGTGTTTCATGCTCAGTCAACCAGTACAGTTATATCAGGGTGGGGTGACGGAGAGAAGTAAGTAACTTGGTGTTTTATACTCAGTCAACCAGTACAGTTATATCAGGGCGGGGTGGCGGAGGGAAGTAAGTAACTTGGTGTTTTACGTAAGTAACTTGGTGATCCCCTCATCTGAAAGAAGTTAATTTTCAAAAAGGTTTCCATGTGGCTGTGTTTTTCAGTATAAAAAATGTAGAGTTTGTGGAATGAGGAGCTCATTTTTAAACAGGCTTCTGTGTGGCTGTGTTTTCCAGTCCAACAAGTGCAGAGTTTGCGGAATGAAGAGTTCATTGTGCGGGTGGTGTGACTGTGGCGGGAAGGAAGGAGGGCCCGGCTTGGTGGTGTGGCACGCACGTGTGAATGAGACAGAGAAAGACTTCACACAACCCTTTTCTCAAACAGGGGTGACCTTTCATCAAGGTGTTCACAGTTCAAATAATAAAAACCCAAAACTGGTCTGCAAATAACAAAAAGGTTGACATTTGTACAAAGAATGATGGAAATCATTTGTGGGGTCGTGTGATGGCTTGTGCAGGTCAGACGATGAGGAGGAGGAAGAAGGAAGGAGGAGGCAGAGGGCACAGTCACCAGAAGCGGGCGGTTCAGCTCGACGACAGTACAAGACGGTGAACGGGAGACAGCGAATTGATATGACACCGCCGGACCAACTTCTCTCCATTGCTCAGAAACGAGCCCAAAAACTCAATATTTTGAAAAAGGTGAGTGACCTGACAGCGCTTCCTTTATTGGTCTTTTGTGTACTATGCCATTCAGTTCAGTAACAATATTATTTACCCCACATCATGTGTGGTGTGTGTGTATGTCTGTGTGTGTGTGTGTGTGTGTGTGTTGTGTGTGTTGTGTGTGTGGTGTGGGTGCGTATGTGTGTGTGTGTGTGTGGTGTGGGTGCCTTTTGCTGAGTCATTTTTGTTGTGTTTTTTCAAGGTGTTATGCTTCATGTTATTGTTGCTGTTGTGCAATAAAGGAGAGGTGTGATATGCAGAGACAGAGAGAACACAGGTGTATTAAAGAGATGAGAGGAGTATTTGAGAGGCAGAGAGAACAGTGGTGTATCTGAGAGGCAGAGAGAACAGTGGTGTATTTGAGAGGCAGAGAGAACAGAAGTGTATTTGAGAGGCAGAGAGAACAGAAGTGTATTTGAGAGGCAGAGAGAACAGAAGTGTATTTGAGAGGCAGAGAGAACAGAAGTGTATCTGAGAGGCAGACAACAGTGGTGTATTTGAGAGGCAGAGAGAACAGAAGTGTATTTGAGAGGCAGAGAGAACAGAAGTGTATTTGAGAGGCAGACAACAGTGGTGTATTTGAGAGGCAGAGAGAACAGAAGTGTATTTGAGAGGCAGAGAGAACAGAAGTGTATCTGAGAGGCAGACAACAGTGGTGTATTTGAGAGGCAGAGAGAACAGAAGTGTATTTGAGAGGCAGAGAGAACAGAAGTGTATTTGAGAGGCAGACAACAGTGGTGTATTTGAGAGGCAGAGAGAACAGAAGTGTATTTGAGAGGCAGAGAGAACAGAAGTGTATTTGAGAGGCAGAGAGAACAAGTGTATTTGAGAGGCAGACAACAGTGGTGTATTTGAGAGGCAGAGAGAACAGAAGTGTATTTGAGAGGCAGAGAGAACAGAAGTGTATTTGAGAGGCAGAGAGAACAGAAGTGTATTTGAGAGGCAGACAACAGTGGTGTATTTGAGAGGCAGAGAGAACAGAAGTGTATTTGAGAGGCAGAGAGAACAGAAGTGTATCTGAGAGGCAGACAACAGTGGTGTATTTGAGAGGCAGAGAGAACAGAAGTGTATTTGAGAGGCAGAGAGAACAGAAGTGTATTTGAGAGGCAGACAACAGTGGTGTATTTGAGAGGCAGAGAGAACAGAAGTGTATTTGAGAGGCAGAGAGAACAGAAGTGTATTTCAGAGGCAGACAACAGTGGTGGACTTCAGAAGCAGAGAGCGTGGCAGTGCTGTGCAAAAGAACTGTCTGAAACATTTCAATGTCGGTGACCACCCCTTTCTTACCATACTTTGTTTCTGAAATCTTTCTGAAGAGATATTTGCAGATCAATGTCCACCCCTTTCTTACGCTGCCACTTTGTTTCTGAAACCTGTCTGTGATCAGCCCACAGTCAGGATGACAGCATTAAGAATTAATTACATGTGATGGCTGCAGGTGTTCCACTCCATTAAGAATTAATTATGTATGATGGCTGCAGGTGTTCCACTCCATTAAGAATTAATTATGTATGATGGCTGCAGGTGTTCCACTCCATTAAGAATTAATTATGTATGATGGCTGCAGGTGTTCCACTGCATTAAGAATTAATTATGTATGATGGCTGCAGGTGTTCCACAGCATTAAGAATTAATTATGTATGATGGCTGCAGGTGTTCCACTGCATTAAGAATTAATTATGTGTAATGGCTGCAGGTGTTTCACTGCATTAAGAATTAATTATGTATGATGGCTGCAGGTGTTCCACTGCATTAAGAATTAATTATGTATGATGGCTGCAGGTGTTCCACTGCATTAAGAATTAATTACGTGTGATGGCTGCAGGTGTTCCACAGCATTAAGAATTATGGGTAATGGCTGCAGGTGTTCCACAGCATTAAGAATTAATTATGTATGATGGCTGCAGGTGTTCCACTGCATTAAGAATTAATTACGTGTGATGGCTGCAGGTGTTCCACAGCATTAAGAATTATGTGTAATGGCTGCAGGTGTTCCACAGCATTAAGAATTAATTACGTGTGATGGCTGCAGGTGTTCCACAGCATCAAGAATTAATCATGTGTGACTGCTGCAGGTGGACAAAGCTATTCATGAGTACATTCGATGCACGGCACTGAGCAGGATCGTCCATGGCAGCCACCACTGGAAGCTGGCCAGGAGTCACGTGGAACTGGGGGAGGCCTACCTCGATCTCAAGGGTGAGCGACTCTTGTTAATAAATGCTTACAGGTTGCATGGAACAGCTACAGCGAGTAGAGTGAGCGACTCAGACTCGGTAAGTGCTTACTGAGCTAATGCCCAGTCAACCATGACAGCTATGTGATGGTGAATGATATGGGTGAGTGGCTAACAGTCAGCTGTGACAGCTATGTGATGGTGAATGATATGGGTGAGTGGCTAACAGTCAGCTGTGACAGCTATGTCATGGTGAATGATATGGCTGAGTGGCTAACAGCCAGTCAGCTGTGACAGCTATGTCATGGTGAATGGTATGGCTGAGTGGCTAACAGCCAGTCAGCTGTGACAGTTATGTCATGGTGTGATATGGCTGAGTGGCTAACAGCCAGTCAGCTGTGACAGCTATGTCATGGTGAATGGTATGGCTGAGTGGCTAACAGCCAGTCAGCTGTGACAGTTATGTCATGGTGTGATATGGCTGAGTGGCTAACAGCCAGTCAGCTGTGACAGCTATGTCATGGTGAATGGTATGGCTGAGTGGCTAACAGCCAGTCAGCTGTGACAGTTATGTCATGGTGTGATATGGCTGAGTGGCTAACAGCCAGTCAGCTGTGACAGCTATGTCATGGTGAATGGTATGGCTGAGTGGCTAACAGCCAGTCAGCTGTGACAGTTATGGTGTGATATGGCTGAGTGGCTAACAGCCAGTCAGCTGTGACAGCTATGTCATGGTGAATGGTATGGCTGAGTGGCTAACAGCCAGTCAGCTGTGACAGCTATGTCATGGTACGATATGGCTGAGTGGCTAACAGCCAGTCAGCTGTGACAGCTATGTCATGGTATGATAAGGCAGAGTGGACAGCTGCAAAGACTAATAAGTAGTATACAGATGTATAATATAGTCTTTGCTAACTTATGGCTGGTTGGGTAAAGAGAGTGTGTTGGTATTATTTTTGCCCTGAGTGTAAAGATCTAAGCTGGAAGGGAATGGCTTGTGGCATAATTATGATGAGTCTTCTTTGTGATGAACGTTTGTCGTCTGCATGATGAAGAAACATTGCGTGATCCTGTGAGCCGCGAAAGCCTGTCCAGTCCAAGGAAAGTAACTGAAATCTGTCTCCATTGTTAGTAGGCTGTTAGAAAGTTAGCATTGACTTGATTTAGAATCTCTTTGGTGTGGTGTGGTCCTTCTGGTCATGGGGAGTGTTGAGTGTTTCTGGTGTGGAGGAACCGGCGGTGTTCAGACGTGTAGGAGGTCACCAGGTTTGCCTTCTTCCTTCTGGACTGGAGTGGGGCCAGCTGTGCAGCTGCTCCATGGTGTCAGAACAGGCTGTGTGCCTGTAGTCAGTTAGGACCCATGGTGTCAGAACAGGCTGTGTGCCTGTGGTCAGTTAGGACCCATGGTGTCAGAACAGGCTGTGTGCCTGTGGTCAGTTAGGACCCATGGTGTCAGAACAGGCTGTGTGCCTGTGGTCAGTTAGGACCCATGGTGTCAGAACAGGCTGTGATGGTGTCAGAACAGGCTGTGTACCTGTAGTCAGTTAGGACCCATGGTGTCAGAACAGGCTGTGTGCCTGTGGTCAGTTAGGACCCATGGTGTCAGAACAGGCTGTGATGGTGTCAGAACAGGCTGTGTACCTGTAGTCAGTTAGGACCCATGGTGTCAGAACAGGCTGTGTACCTGTGGTCAGTTAGGACCCATGGTGTCAGAACAGGCTGTGATGGTGTCAGAACAGGCTGTGTACCTGTAGTCAGTTAGGACCCATGGTGTCAGAACAGGCTGTGTACCTGTGGTCAGTTAGGACCCATGGTGTCAGAACAGGCTGTGATGGTGTCAGAACAGGCTGTGTGCCTGTGGTCAGTTAGGACCCATGGTGTCAGAACAGGCTGTGATGGTGTCAGAACAGGCTGTGTACCTGTAGTCAGTTAGGACCCATGGTGTCAGAACAGGCTGTGTACCTGTGGTCAGTTAGGACCCATGGTGTCAGAACAGGCTGTGATGGTGTCAGAACAGGCTGTGTGCCTGTGGTCAGTTAGGACCCATGGTGTCAGAACAGGCTGTGTGCCTGTGGTCAGTTAGGACCCATGGTGTCAGAACAGGCCATGATGGTGTCAGAACAGGCTGTGATGGTGTCAGAACAGGCCATGATGGTGTCAGAACAGGCCATGATGGTGTCAGAACAGGCTGTGTGCCTGTGGTCAGTTAGGACCCATGGTGTCAGAACAGGCTGTGTGCCTGTGGTCAGTTAGGACCCATGGTGTCAGAACAGGCTGTGTACCTGTAGTCAGTTAGGACCCATGGTGTCAGAACAGGCTGTGATGGTGTCAGAACAGGCTGTGTCCCTGTGGTCAGTTAGGACCCATGGTGTCAGAACAGGCTGTGTACCTGTGGTCAGTTAGGACCCATAGTGTCAGAACAGGCTGTTTGCCTGTGGTCAGTTAGGACCCATGGTGTCAGAACAGGCTGTGATGGTGTCAGAACAGGCTGTGTCCCTGTGGTCAGTTAGGACCCATGGTGTCAGAACAGGCTGTTTGCCTGTAGTCATTTAGGACCCATGGTGTCAGAACAGGCTGTTTGCCTGTGGTCAGTTAGGACCCATGGTGTCAGAACAGGCTGTGATGGTGTCAGAACAGGCTGTGTACCTGTAGTCAGTTAGGACCCATGGTGTCAGAACAGGCTGTGTACCTGTAGTCAGTTAGGACCCATGGTGTCGGAACAGGCTGTGTACCTGTAGTCAGTTAGGACCCATGGTGTCAGAACAGGCTGTGATGGTGTCAGAACAGGCTGTGTGCCTGTGGTCAGTTAGGACCCATAGTGTCAGAACAGGCTGTGTCCCTGTGGTCAGTCAGCACCCACTGACCACTCCCACACTAGCCTTTGCCAGTTTTCTGTATGTTGCCGGCATCCTGTGGGTCCCAGACGACACTGGCATGTTCCAGCTCTGAGTGCACTGTGGCTTTGTACGCAGAACCCTTCAGCTGTGGTTCTGCTGTTCCAGTTCCTTTTCCTTCCCCCCTCTTCTGTGTGTGTGTGTGTGATGGGGGTGGGGGGTGGGATGGTGGGGGGGCTTGAATGTGTGTGTGTGTGTGTGATGGGGGGTTGGGTGGGACTGGAGGGTTGAATGTGTGTGTGTGTGTGATGGGGGTTGGGGTGGGGACTGGGGGGCTTGAATGTTGTGTGTTGTGGTGATGGGGTGTGGATGGTTGAATGTGTGTGTGTGTGATGGGGGGTGGGGCTGGGGGCTGAAGTGTGTGTTGGTTGTGTGGTGTGTGTGTGTGTGTGTGGTGTGTGTGTGTGTGATGGGGGTGGGGGACTGGGGGGGCTTGAATGTTGTGTGTGTGTGTGTGATGGGGGTTTGGGACTGGCTGAATGTGTGTGTGGGAGGGGCTGGTGGACTGGTGATGTGTGCTTGTGTGTGTGTGATGGGGTTGCGGGGACTGGATGGATGTGGGTGTGGTGTTTGAATGTGATGATAGGGCTGTTGGCTGGGGGGGGGGGACTGGGGGGGCTTGAATGTGTGTGTGTGTGGGCCTGATGATAGGGATGTTCACTGAATGCTCCCCCTGACTCTAACTCTGATGACAGGGCTGTTCACTGAATGATGATGATAGGGCTGTTCACTGAATGATGATGACAGGGCTGTTCACTGAATGATGATGATAGGGCTGTTCACTGAATGATGATGATAGGGCTGTTCACTGAATGATGATGACAGGGCTGTTCACTGAATGATGATGATAGGGCTGTTCACTGAATGATGATGATAAGGATGTTCACTGAATGATGATGATAAGGATGTTCACTGAATGACGATGATAAGGATATTTACTGAATGATGATGATAAGGATGTTCACTGAACAGTAATGATAAGGATGTTCACTGAATGATAAGGATGTTCACTGAATGATAAGGATGTTCACTGAACAATGATGGTAAGGATGTTCATTGAACGATGATGATAAGGATACTCATTGAACGATGATGATGTTCACTGAATGATGATGGTAAGAATGCTCACTGAATGATGATGATAAGGATGTTAACTGAAGGATGATGATAAGGATGTTGACTGAATGATGATGATAAGGATGTTCACTGAACAATGATGTAAGGATGTTCACTGAACAATGATGATAAGGACGTTCATCCACTGCCCACAGGCTACGCGCCCCAGGCAGAGTACCATGCGGAGATGGCCAAGAGCATCATGCTGCACGGCGCCCATGTGTCGGAGTCAGTGCAGGAGAAAGCCGACATCTACAGAGTGCTTATCAGCATGTACTACACTCTGGGCAGGGCCACCACCAGC
>JABMCL010000316.1:80000-100000 GCA_018857735.1 Alviniconcha marisindica | reverse complement strand
CTGCCCTGTCTCCCCCCCCCCCCCCACTGTCTCTACTTCTCTCTCTCTTCTGTCTGTCTCCCCCCCCCCCCCCCCACTGTCTCTACTTCTCTCTCTCTCTTTCTGCCTGTCTCCCCCCCCCCTCCCCCCCCCACTGTCTCTACTTCTCTCTCTCTCTTTCTGCCTGTCCCCCCCCCCCCCCCCCCCACTGTCTCTACTTCTCTCTCTCTCTGCCTCTCTCTCTCTCCTCTTTTTGGCCTTCTCTACTTCTTTTCTCCCTCTCTTCCCTTCCCTTTTCTCTCTCTCTCTCTCTCTTCTCTCTCCCCTCTCTCTCCTCCCCTCTCTCCTCCTCTCTCTCTCTTCCTGTCTCTCTTCTCTCTCTCTCTCTCTGCCTTCTCTCTTCCTCTCTCTGTCTCTTCTCTCCTGTCCTCTTCTCTCTCTCTGTCCTTCCTTCCCTGCTCCTTCTCTCTCTCTCTCTCTCTCTGCCTGTCTCTTTTTTCCTCTCTGTGTGTGCCTGTCATCCATTCCCTCCCCCCCCCCCCAAGACCTGTTTTTCTCTGTCTGTCTTCTCTCCCCTCTCTCTCTCCTTTTTCTGTCTCTCCCTCTCTCTCTCACCTGTCTTCTGCCCCCCCTCTCTCTTTCCCTTCTGTCGTCTCCCCCTGTCTCTCTACCTGTCTTCTCTCCCTCTCTTTTTCCCTTCTGTCTTCTCTCCCTTCTCTCTCCTGTCTGTCTCTCCCTCTCTCTTTCCTGTCTGTCTGTTCTCCCTCTCTCCTCCTTCTGTCTGTCCTCCCCTCCTCTCTTTTTCCTGTCCTGTCTCTCCCTCTTTTTGCCTGTCTGCCTGTCTCTCCCTGTCTCGCCTGTCTCCCCTGTCTTCCCCCCCCTTCAGCCCCGTCTTCTCTCCCTCCCAGCCTGTCTGCCTGTCTCTCCCTCTCTCTCTACCTGTCTGTCTGTCTCTCCCTCTCTCAGCCCGTCTGTCTGTCTCTCCCTCTCTCTCTACCTGTCTGTCTGTCTCTCCCTCTCTCAGCCTGTCTGTCTGTCTCTCCCTCTCTCTCTGCCTGTCTGTCTGTCCCTCCCTCTCCTCTACCTGTCTGTCTGTCTCTCCCTCTCTCGCCCGTCTGTCTGTTCCCCCTCCTCCTCCCCCCTCTGTCTTCCCCCCCTCTTTTTACCTGTCTGTCTTCTCTCCCTCTCTCTCTACCTGTCTGTCTGTCTCTCCCTCTCTCAGCCTGTCTGCCTGTCTCTCCCTCTCTCAGCCTGTCTTTACCTGTATGCCTATCTGCCTGTCTCCCTCTCTCTCCTTCTCTCCATCTGTCTGCCTCTCTCCGTGTCTCTGTCTGTCTGTCTGTCTGTCTATCTGTCTCTCTGTCTCTCTCCCTCTCTCTCTCTCTCTGCTGTCTTTACCTGTATGTCTATCTCCCTATCTCCCTTTTCTCATTCTTTTCCCCCCCTGTTTGCCCTCTCTGTGCTCTTCTGTCGTCTCTCTGTCTCTCTGTCCCCTCTCTGTACTGTCTTTCCTGTATGCAGCCCCCCTTTCCCTTTTTTTTTCCGATTGTTTTTTTTCTTGTCCACCCCCCCCCCCCCCCCCCCCGTGTCTCTACCTGTCTTTCTTCCTTTTTCTTTCTCTGTCTGTTTCCTCTCTCTCTCTCTCTCTCTCTCTCTCTCTTTCTCTCCCCTCTCTCTCTCTCCTCTCTCATTCTCTTCTTCCCTTTTTATGTCTTTTTCCCCTCCTGTTTTTTCCCCCTTAAACTGTCTCCCCCCCCCCCCCCCCCCCCCCCCCCCCCGTAGGCGGCGCCAGCCCCCCCCCCCCCCCCCCCCCTCCCCCCCCCCCGCCTTAGTCGGCGCCGCCCCCCTGTCTGCCCCCCCTCCCCCCCCCCTTTGGGGGCCAGCACCTGTTTGCCGCCCCCCCCCCCCCCCCCCTCCTTGTAGGGGAGCACACTTCTGCCCGCCCCCCCCCCCCAAGCCTGTGGGGGGGCCACAACTGTCTGCCCCCCGCCCCCCCCACCCCGGGCGCCGAGCCACTGTCGCACCCCCCCCCCCCCCCCCAGCCCTTTTTGGGGGGCCCAGCCCTGTCTGCCCCCCCCCCCCCCCCCCCCCCCCGCCCCAGAAACACTGCCCCTGCCCCCCCCCCAGCACACGTCCCTCCCCCCCCCACACACTGTCTCCCCCCAAAGCCACTGTCTGCCCCCCCCCCCCCCCCCACACTTGCCCCCCCCCCCCCCCCCCCAGCCACTTTCTGCCCCCCCCCTCCCACACTGTCTCCCCCCCCCCCCCCAGCACACTGTCTCCCCCCCCCCCCCCACAACTTTTCCCCCCCCACACACTGTCCCCCCCCCCCCAGCAAAATGTCTGCCCCCCCCCCAACACTGTCTGCCCCCCCCCCCCCCCCCAGCACACTGTCTGCCCCCCCCCCCAACTGCCCCCCCCCCGAACTGTCTGCCCCCCCCCCCCCCCCCCCCAGAAACCTGTCGCCCCCCCCCCCCCCCAGCCCCCTGTCTCCCCCCCCCCCCCACACCTGCCCCGCCCCCCCCCCCCCCCCACACTGCCCCCCCCCCCCCAGCACACTGATGCCCCCCTCCCCCAGGACATGCGCCCCCCCCCCCAGCACACTGTCTGTCCTCCCTCCCACACACTGTCTCCCCCCCCCCCCCCCACACCGTCCCCCCCCCCCCGCCCCCCAGCACGCCCCCCCCCCGACACCTTTTTGCCCCCCCCCCCCTGTCTCCCCCCCCCCCCCCCCCGCACACCCCCCAACTTTCGTCGCACCCCCCCCCCCCCGCACCCTTTTCCCCCCCCCCCCCCAGCACACTGTCTGCCCCCCCCCCTCCCCACACACTGTCTGCCCCCCCCCCTCCAAACACACTGTCTCCCCCCCCCCCAGCAATGCTGCCCCCCCCCCCCCCCCCCAGCAACCACCCCTCGGCAGGAGGCATGCGTTCAAACCCACATAAAACCATTTGGTGACTACCCCGAGCAGGTGTCCGACCCCTAAAAACTGAGGGGCTCCATCCACCTGTCCCGGGCAACATCGAGCGTGCCCTCAGAGCCTAAAAAAAGGTGAGCAGGTGTCCGACCCTACAAACTGAGGGGCCCCATCCACCTGTCCCGGGGAAACATTGAGCGTGCCCTCAGACCTAAAAAAAGGTGAGCAGGTGTCCGACACCTACAAACTGATGGGCTCCTCCACCTGTCCCGGGGCAACAATGACGTGCTGTCAGAGCCTACAAAAAGGTGAACAGGTGTCCGACACCTACAAACTGATAGGCTCCATCCACCTGTCCCAGGGCAACAATGAGCGTGCTGTCAGAGCCTACAAAAAGGTGAACAGGTGTCCGACACCTACAAACTGATAGGCTCCATCCACCTGTCCCAGGGCAGCAATGAGCGTGCTGTCAGAGCCTACAGAAGGGTGGCAGCCCTCACTCTGTTGCTGGCTGTGGCCAGCTGTCGGGGACAGAATAGCCAGCCTGCACAACATGGTGGCGGCCATGTGCCATGCAAGTGCAGCGTATCATACAAAGGGAAGTAACATAGTTTTCAAATAACAGCCGTTTTTACAGATTGTTTCCCTTTGAACTAAGGTCCGGTCTTTTCAAAGGCTTATTTGTGTGGTTGCCTGATGTTTCAGAGTTCATGCTAGGACTGAGGTGAAAGCGTGGCCTTGTAATGCTAGGACTGAGGTGAAAGCGTGGCCTTGTAATGCTAGGACTGAGGTGAAAGCGTGGCCTTGTAATGCTAGGACTGAGGTGAAAGCGTGGCTGTGTAATGTTACGAATGACATGAAAGCATGGCTGTTTCAGTGTTGATGAAGTGAAAATGTGGCAGTTTCAGTGTTGATACGGTAAAAGCGTGGGTGTTTTAGTGTTGACAAGGTGAAAGTGTGGGTGTTTCAGTGTTGACAAGGTGAAAATTTGGGTGTTTCAGTGTTGATGAGGTGGAATCATGGTGTTTCAATGTTGATGAAATGAAAACGTGGGTGTTTCAGTGTTGATGAGGAGAAAGCGTGGGGTTTTCAGTGGGGTTTTCAGTGTTGAACTGAAAACGTGGTTATTTGTTGATGAGGTGAAAGCGTGGGTGTTTCAGTGTTGATGAGGTGACAGTATGGGTGTTTCAGTGTTGATGAGGTGACAGTGTGTGTGATTCAGTGTTGATGAGGTGACAGTATGGGTGTTTCAGTGTTGATGAAGGTGACAGTGTGTGTAAGTGTTGATGAGGTGTGTGGTATGATGAGGTGACAGTTTGGGTGTTTCGGTGTCGATGAGGTGACAGTATGGTGTTTCAGTGTTGATGAAGTGACAAGTGGGTGTTTCAGTGTTGATGAGGTGACAGTGTGGGTGTTTTCAGTGATGAGGTGACAGTGTGTGTGCTTCAGTGTTGATGAGGTGACAGGTGGGTGTTTCAGTGTTGATGAGGTGACAGTGTGGGTGTTTCAGTGTTGATGAGGTGACAGTGTGGTGTTTCAGTGTTGATGAGGTGACAGTGTGGGTGTTTCAGTGTTGATGAGGTGACAGTGTGGGTGTTTAGTGTTGATGAGGTGACAGTGTGGTGTTTCGTGTTGATGAGGTGACAGTGTGGGTGTTTCAGTGTTGATGAGGTGACAGTGTGGGTGCTTCAGTGTTGATGAGGTGACAGTGTGGGTGCTTTCAGTGTTGATGAGGTGACAGTGTGGGTGTTTCAGTGTTGATGAGGTGACAGTGTGGGTGTTTCAGTGTTGATGAGGGACAGTGTGGGTGTTTCAGTGTTGATGAGGGGACAGTGTGGGTGTTTCAGTGTTGATGAGGGGACAGTGTGGGTGTTTCAGTGTTGATGAGGGGACAGTGTGGGTGTTTCAGTGTTACGGCATCGAGCAGCTGGTGCTGGGGAAGAGCCACCGGAAGACGAAGGACACGCTGCGCACCATGGAGCTGCTCATGTCGTACGTACACAGCTCCATGCTGGCTGCTCTTTCTGCATGATAATCTCATGCTCCAACTGACTTGTGTGTCAGTGTGAATTTGTTTGTGTGTGTGTGTGTGTGTGTGTGTGTGTGTGTGTGTGTGTGTGTGTGTGTGTGTGTGTTGAAGAAACTTCTGAAAGTTGTTTTTGGGCGAAGCTGCATACACCTGTGTGTTTGATTAAGGTCTCTGTTATTCAGTCAGTTCTGGTCCTCGTCACGTGCAGGTTGAAAGCCTTCGTGAAGCAGTGTTCAAAGAACGTGCAAAACTAAAAACAAAAAGACAACAAGGAAAAGAAAAGAGCTGGGAAGAGCTTTCATTGGCAGTTGAACTGCAGTTTGATGAAACAGGATTACAAACAGAGTAAATGTTCATGGTAATTTCTGCTCTAGCAAGAGGAAAGAGAAAAACAACATGTATGCAGGTACCAAGAAAACACATGCATACCATCAACAACAAAAAGACCCCCCTTCTAAAAGACAAAAACAACATGTATACAGTTACCAAGAAAACACATGCATACCATCAACAACAAAAAGACCCCCCTTCTAAAAGACAAAAACAACATGTATACAGTTACCAAGAAAACACATGCATACCATCAACAACAAAAAGACCCCCCTTCTAAAAGAACACAACAGCCCCGTACACAACAGCCCCAGTGACTAACGAAGAGATCCGGCTGTACACAACAGCCCCAATGACTAACGAAGAGATCCGGCCGTGAACAACAGCCCCAGTGACTAACGAAGAGATCCGGCTGTACACAACAGCCCCAGTGACTAACGAAGAGATCCGGCTGTACACAACAGCCCCAGTGACTAACGAAGAGATCCGGCTGTACACAACAGCCCCAGTGACTAACGAAGAGATCCGGCTGTACACAACAGCCCCATGACTAACGAAGAGATCCGGCTGTAACAACAGCCCCAGTGACTAACGAAGAGATCCGGCTGTACACAACAGCCCCAGTGACTAACGAAGAGATCCGGCTGTACACAACAGCCCCAGTGACTAACGAAGAGATCCGGCTGTACACAACAGCCCCAGTGACTAACGAAGAGATCCGGCTGTACACAACAGCCCCAGTGACTAACGAAGAGATCCGGCTGTACACAACAGCCCCAGTGACTAACGAAGAGATCCGGCTGTACACAACAGCCCCAGTGACTAACGAAGAGATCCGGCTGTACACAACAGCCCCAATGACTAACGAAGAGATCCGGCTGTACACAACAGCCCCAGTGACTAACGAAGAGATCCGGCTGTACACAACAGCCCCAATGACTAACGAAGAGATCCGGCTGTACACAACAGCCCCAATGACTAAGAAAGAGATCCGGCCATGCACAACAGCCCCAATGACTAACGAAGAGATCCGGCCGTGCGCAAGAGGAGGAGGAAGCTGACTTTGAGAGCGTCATGTGTTATTGTCATGTGTCATTGTCATGTGCCATTGTCATGTGACATTGTCATGTGTCATTGCCATGTGTCATTGCCATGTGACATTGTCATGTGTCATTGTCATGCGTTATTGTCGTGTGTCGTTGTCAACCCGGCCTGTGCTGTGTGTTGCAGGAGTCCGGGCATGGCCAACAAGTTTGTCATCAACTCGGAGGACCTGCTGCAGAAAAGGCCTCGCTTCAACAGCGTTGTTTCCAGGGGAACAGCACTGGGGGGATTTAAATCACAGTCCTGAAGGCCTGCCTCGGTTGCCTCTTCGCTCTTGGCAGCGTCATTTTCATAGGGAGCAGAGCAGAGCTGGGCGCGTTTAAATGGCAGTCACGGTCGCCTGTCCAGGGTACTTATCTCTTTGTAGTCTTGTTTGCAGGGGTTTGTCACTGTGGATTTAAATGACAATCCTAAACATCGACCGTGGGTGCTTCTTCTTTATGGCAGCATCGCTACCAGGGGAACAGCTGTGGGGGTCTTTAAATCAGTCATGATAAATTACCCAGTGTGCTTCTCTCTTTGATCAGTGGACTCAGTGTAGAACAAAGTGCAGCACGTTTGGTGTCGATGCTGCATACAGACTCAATGTAGAATGACGATACAGCACACACAGACTCAGTGTAGAATGACGATACAGCACACACAGACTCCGTGTAGAATAAAGATACAGCACACACAGACTCCGTGTAGAATAAAGATACAGCACACACAGACTGAGTGTAGAATAAAGATACAGCACACACAGACTCGGTGTAGAATGACGATACAGCACACACAGACTGAGTGTAGAATGACGATACAGCACACACAGACTCCGTGTAGAATAAAGATACAGCACACACAGACTGAGTGTAGAATGACGATACAGCACACACAGACTCCGTGTAGAATAACGATACAGCACTTTTGTTGTTGATACAGCTTACAGACACTGCTGAGCGTCACAGCTGGCCTGACAGCTACCGGCACCCTCTCTGATCTGGTCCATCAGGTGACCTGAGCAAGCAGCATTACGCATGCTGTTAAAGAGTCGGTGCTTGCTGCTCGGGTAAACTGAGCACTTGGGGCTCGTGTCGTCTGCCACTGCCACTGACTGCTGCTGCCAACAGTAGGATAAGAATTAAACTGAATGTGAAAACGGCATCCTTGATTTTCAATTGACACAGCTGTATTTAGGCTGACGTAGGATGGGATAAAGATACAGACACAGCTGTCCTTAGGTTGCCTTTTAGGATGGGATAAAGATACAGACACAGCTGTCTTTAGGCTGACATTTAGGATGGGATAAAGATACACACAGCTGTCTTTAAGGTGACTTGTAGGATGGGATAAAGATACAGACACAGCTGTCTTTAGGTTGCCTTTTAGGATGGGGTAAAGATACAGACACAGCTGACATGTAGGATGGGATAAAGATACAGACACAGCTGTCTTTAAGGTGACTTGTAGGATGGGATAAAGATACAGACACAGCTGCCTTTAGGGTGACTTGTAGGATCTAGGATGGGATAAAGATACAGACACAGCTGTCTTTAGACTGACTTGTAGGATGGGATAAAGACAAGGCAGTTTTTATGGTGACTTACAGGAATGGAATAAAGACGAAACGCAGCAGTTTTTATGTTGAATTTATTGGAACTTTTTAGAAGTACAGACACAGCATCCATAGGATGGAATAGAGATACAGACACAGCATCCATAGGATGGAATAGAGATACAGACATAGCTGTTTTTTGTTGATTTGTATAATGGAATAAAAATAGGAATGGGACCTGAGCATGTGCCAGTCTTTTTTTCTCCATTGACTGGTGAGCCAAGATGGCAGTGTCCAGAGGAGCTGAGATTTGATGAAAAAGGTACTGGTGCATGGATATTGATAGGATGACTATGTGAAGCTTGAATATGGAGATATTTATACTTTAAAAAAAATATTCAGGTCTTTGCTTGGTGTTCACTTTAACAGTAAAGACAAAGAGGCTGGACGCAATTTATTTTGGACTGATATTAGTTTTAGAATTACACCCCCCCCCCCCCCCCCCCACCCCACCCGCTCCGCATTCAGTCAGTTTGTCTTTTGATGTTGAAGGGATTTTATGCTAACATTGTGTGAGAGTCCCACCCTAAGCTGTACTGGTGGCAGTGATGTACGTTCCATAAAAACAGGCCCACACAAAGCACTAACATACGTTCCATAAAAACAGGCCCACACAAAACACTAACATACGTTTCATAAAAACAGGCCCACACAAAGCACTAACATACGTTCCATAAAAACAGGCCCACACAAAACACTAACATACGTTTCATAAAAACAGGCCCACACAAAACACTAACATACGTTTCATAAAAACAGGCCCACACAAAACACTAACATACGTTTCATAAAAACAGGCCCACACAAAACACTAACATACGTTTCATAAAAACAGGCCCACACAAAACACTAACATACGTTCCATAAAAACAGGCCCACACAAAACACTAACATACGTTCCATAAAAACAGGCCCACACAAAACACTAACATACGTTTCATAAAAACAGGCCCACACAAAACACTAACATACGTTCCATAAAAACAGGCCCACACAAAACACTAACATACGTTTCATAAAAACAGGCCCACACAAAACACTAACATACGTTCCATAAAAACAGGCCCACACAAAGCACTAAGCTACGTTCCAAAAAGAAAACAAACCCACACAAAGCACTCGGCTGCGTTCCTAAAAGAAAACAGACCCACACAAAGCACTAAGCTGCGTTCCATAAAACCAAGCCCACACAAAGGACTAAGCTACGTTCCATAAAAACAAGCCCACACAAAGGACTAAGCTACGTTCCATAAAAACAAGCCCACACAAAGCACTGCGGTGGCATGAGGGGAAACGTCAGCATGGCTGACTTCAGAGGCAAAGGGGAAACAATAAACTGCCTGTGTGCTGAATACAGAGAACTTTTGTGTACAGGCTTGGTTTGGGTGACGGTTCTCTGGTGCACCTGGTGACTGGTGGTGATGAGAGTTCTCTGGTGACTGGTGGTGGTGAGGGTTCTCTGGTGACTGGTGGTGGTGAGGGTTCTCTGGTGCACCTGGCGACTGGTGGTGGTGAGGGTTCTCTGGTGCACCTGGTGACTGGTGGTGATGAGAGTTCTCTGGTGCACCTGGTGACTGGTGGTGATGAGAGTTCTCTGGTGCACCTGGTGACTGGTGGTGATGAGAGTTCTCTGGTGCACCTGGCGACTGGTGGTGATGAGAGTTCTCTGGTGCACCTGGCGACTGGTGGTGATGAGAGTTCTCTGGTGCACCTGGTGACTGGTGGTGATGAGAGTTCTCTGGTGCACCTGGTGACTGGTGGTGATGAGAGTTCTCTGGTGCACCTGGGACTGGTGGTGATGAGAGTTCTCTGGTGCACCTGGTGACTGGTGGTGATGAGAGTTCTCTGGTGCACCTGGTGACTGGTGGTGATGAGAGTTCTCTGGCGACTGGTGGTGATGAGAGTTCTCTGGTGCACCTGGCGACTGGTGGTGGGAGGGTTTTCCGCTCCGTGCTGCTATCTTTCTCCACCTCAAGTGCATATTTGTTATCTGTTTTGTCTGTAAATTGTGTCTGGTCAGGACATACTCGTGTGAGTGGGTGCGTGTGTGTTTGTGTGTGCTTGTATGCTGGTCAGGACATACTCGTGTGTGTTTGTATGTGCTTGTATGCTGGTCAGGACATACTCGTGTGTGTTTGTATGTGCTTGTATGCTGGTCAGGACATACTTGTATGTGCTTGTATGCACTCAGAACAGTCTCTCCAAACACAATTTTTTAGAAATAGTTTTATTATTTGATGCAGTGGTTAGGTTAGGATTATGGTTATTTGATGCAGGTGGTGGTTAGGGTTATCTGATGCAGGTGTTAGTTATGATTAGGTTATCTGATGTAGGTGATGGTTATGATTAGCGTTATCTGATGTAGGTGTTGGTTAGGCCTACTTAATGCAGGTATTAGGCTTATCTGATGCAGGTGTTGGTTAGGCTTATCTGATGCAAGTGTTGGTGAGGCTTATCTGATGCAGGTGTTGGTTAGGATCAGGGTTATCTGACGCAGGTGTTGGTTATGATCAGGGTTGTCTGATGCAGGTGTTGGTTAGGATCAGGGTTATCTGATGCAGGTGTTGGCTAGGATCAGGGTTATCTGATGCTGGTGTTGGTTAGGGTTAGGAATGCAGATGGTGGTAGTACAAGAGTGGAAATGTGAAAATAGATAAAAAGTATTCTAGTAATTGTTATTTGAGATTGTCTGAGAAACTTAAATTTGTCTCTTGCAGTGGAATAATGTCTGACTTTCTTCAAGTAAAAAAAAAATGCAGACAATTTACTTACCTTATTAGTATGAAGCGTGTGTGTGTGTGTGTGTGTGTGTGTGTGTGTGTGTGTGTGTGTGTGGTTGAGAGAGAGAGAGAGAGAGAGAGAGAGAGAGAGAGAGAGAGAGAGAGAGAGAGAGAGAGAGTTGATGGTAACAGTTTTATTCTTTTAAAACCTTTCATCTTCATCTCAGCAGCCACAACTCCTGGTAGAGGTTTGTCTCGAATTTGGCAATTGAAGGTGCGAGCAGAGCATTATATTGTTCCTCCATAGACACTTTCACACTTTTAGTTTTGGGTGTTACATTAGCATTGTAATGGGATTGATTGAGTTTGCCACTAACTGCCCTTGTCTCAGATCATTTGTTGCATGTATTTGCTGGTTGCTCCATACCCACGCTGACATGTTGTTGCATTGTGTTTTTCTTTACTGCCTTTTTGATCTTTTAATTTTAAGCAAATGGTTGTTTCTGAGAGAAATGTTTGTTATTTTTGTTCAAATGTAAGTACAAGCATTAGTTTGCTTCCCCTAGGGCAAATGCTGGACGTGTTATATTTTAGCCAGCATTGAATATCATTTATAACGATCATAATTTCCATGGCCGGTACCTCCGTGATATAAAGGTTTTCTTTGCTTTCTGGATGAATACATTGATACAAAAATGATGTAAGACTGTGTAAACACTGTGTTCGTTCCTCAATGTGCGAATATGGGTGTGGGTGAGTAAGAGAGAGAGAGAGAGAGAGAGGGTATGTGGTATTACACACACACACACACACACACACACACACACACACACACACACACACACACACACACACATACTCACACCACAAGCAAATAAAAAAGAACAACAAAACAACACCGGAGACGAAAGACACCGCAGCCACGGGCCGATAAGACGCCTACATTTCATTTGTTACCGTTGAACTGTTATGTGTTGTTCTCTTGCTTTACAGAAGGGCTTACCCCGAAAATTCGCATGTTTTTTGGTGTCTGTTAAATAAGGGTTCTTTTTAACGTTTCGTGTATTTGTATTTTGTAGGTGGCATTAGTTTGATCACATGGACACCGTGCAAATTTAATACAATGAGGACTTTGACACCTTCAGGAGCTGTGTGAAAGTCGAGGTGGCCGTCCTGGGCTCCCGTCCCTAATAAGCCTTATGGTCTCTGTGGACGTAAAGCAACACTGAACTGTAGTATCATAGAGCTCAGGAGCTGTGTGAAAGTCGAGGTGGCCGTCCTGGGCTCCCGTTCCTAATAAGCCTACGATTTCTGTGGACGTGAAGCAACACTCGACCAACTAACCAGCACATTCGGAACTATGACACAGTGTAAATTGGAACTTTGACGGTATGTAAACTTCAAACAGTAGTATCTTTGATACTACATAAACTCTAAGCACAATGGGGACTTTGATACCCTGCAAACTTCAAACACAGTCAGGACTCTGAAACCATGTGAGCTGTAAACACAATGGAACTTCGACACCATGTAAACAGTAAACAACACAACGGGAGCTTTGACGCCATGTAAACAGAATGGAATACTTTGACACGTGAACTGTAAACACAATGGAATTTTGACACATGCAAACTGCAAACACAATGGAACTTTGAAATACATGTAAACTGCAAACAGAATGGAACTTTGACACCTTTATTTTGGAATGGTGGGATGAGGGTACAAAAAGAGAAGTTGAGCAGAGTATCATATAAATATATATGTATATATGCAGAGAGACGGACAGACCGACCAATTCACAGACCGACTGTTGAAGAAAGAAAGAAATATATATATATATAAAGAAAGAAAAAAAAAAAGAGAGGAAAAAAAAGAGAGCACCGACTGACGAAGAGGAAGAAGACATTCAAAAATTGCACTTTGAGCACAGGATTTTTAAACGACGAAAATGAGTAGTCACCACTGAAAACCCCACAAACATGTCAATTTAAGTGATATAAGAAAGACAGAAGGTTAATTCTTTAAGAAGACGATGAGCATTACCGAATGAGCACCGAAGTAACCCCCCCCCCCCCCCCCCCCCCCCCCCCCAAAAAAAGAAGAAGAAAAAAAGCGTGGCGCTGAGTGGAGAGCCGGAAGCCTTACTCTCTGGCTGCCAAAGGAGGAAAGCGCCGTCCAGTAAGACACGCAGACACAGTGATTGTAGTTGTATAAAAGCCACAGGCACGTGAAACGAATCCTTTCAGAAAAGCATTTTTCCTTCTCTTCCAACGCCTCTGACAAAAATGTACATCAACGATGAAAACTCTTCTACCTGTGAGCGAAAAATTTCAACATGAAAAACAACCGTTGGAGAATTTTGCAGGCCTACCCAATCATCAAGGGGGGGGGGGGAAGCAGAAAGGGGAAAAAGGCAGACAATTAAATAACGACGGGCGATTTCAGTCCCGTGTGACATCACTGCTGTCTGTGGTGGACGCTGCAAGATGTCAGTGAATCCACGTGACGTGGGCTGTTCCGCTCTCCACCGTTTCGGTTCCTTGAACGACGTCGTCTCCACAATGACACGTAAATCCAAAGCTTGAGACTACGACATTTCTCGTTCTTTACCATCAGTTCTACCACCTGTCTCTGCCGTCAGTTCTACCACCTGTCTCTGCCGTCAGTTCTACCGCACGTCTTCGTTCTTTACCATCTGTCCTACGACGTGTCTTCGTTCTTTACCATCTGTCCTACGACGTGTCTTCGTTCTTTACCATCTGTCCTACGACGTGTCTTCGTTCTTTACCATCTGTCCTACGACGTGTCTTCGTTCTTTACCATCTGTCCTACGACGTGTCTTC
This sequence comes from Alviniconcha marisindica, assembly GCA_018857735.1. NCBI lineage: Eukaryota > Metazoa > Mollusca > Gastropoda > Provannidae > Alviniconcha > Alviniconcha marisindica. Next base: position 86,484 of record JABMCL010000316.1, on the reverse strand, counting down.
GTTCTTTACCATCTGTCCTACGACGTGTCTTCGTTCTTTACCATCTGTCCTACGACGCGTCCTCAATCTTCGAGGTCAGAGGCCGCAGAACGTGAGTGGCGGGAGCCGCGTAGTTTGATGTTGACCTCCGCCTTCACAGTGTGTTGGACAGACACTGCCCATGACTCACTTCAGACAACACACTACATCCGTTCTATGAAACCCCGACTCATCCTTCTCCCCCTTGTTTTCTTCCATGATTATATATAATCCCAGTAACAGAACACACAGACAAGGAAAAGCCGCCAAGGCCGCCAAAAGACACCGCCTTGCATAACTACAGCACAACACAAGGTCCAAAAAAGCACCCAAAAACCTCCACAAACAAAAACACCTTTCAGTTAGACAAACCCTCTCATTAGAAAAAAACAAACAGCAACGCAATTATCTTCCTCGCCGCTGAAAAAGCAATCAATCAGTTAAGGCTTTCCTCTGTAGTCTTACAAACCAATTCTTAATCGTTTCGTGTGAGAAACTCACATCTTCGACCTTTTTTTTAAAATTCATCATCAGTACCCACAACTTTTTTCCATCAAAAACTGCCACAACAATGTCTTTCGGCTTGCAGGAATTCACAAAAAATCCAACTTTTTATCCAGTTTCGGATATCACTTTAACGGTCTCATTCTCTTTCTCACGGTTTTGACAACTTGATGAGAATTTAAAAAAAAAATCCTGTTTCACAGAGAATTAAAAAAACTAAAACAGAACCATCGCAATGTTTTCTTAAATTTTGGGAGTCTCTCACACCGAGTCACTCAAGGTCAAGGTAACAGGTTGTCATGGTGATGGCCCTTTCACTGGGGTGGAAGTCCGAACAGGTAGTTTCCCCTGTTGTTGATGTCTGTGGAGAGGAAGTACTCATGCCACAACCCCTCGAAGTCGGATTTAGAGATGAGTCCATCAGTTCCCTGCAACAGAAATCCCAGGTGTGTTAGCCTTCTAGCGGAACACAATGTAAACACTCTCCATTTCCTGTACACCAGCAGGTCAAGGCGGGTTAATATAGGGTACGATAGAGGCGATTCTGATTGCGGATATTCACTTGTTGCATGCTGTGAACTTCGTGGCTAACCATTTGACTGATTAACTGATTGATTAATAGACTGACTAATTAACAGGCTGTGACCTTACTAACCTCATAGAGTTTGTCAGAAAGTTTGTTGATATTAGCCTCTTTCTTGGTTGGTAAACTGATCAATTGTTGATTAGTTGACTGACAGACTGGTGGTAAGTAAGTAACTTGGTGTTTTACGCCCAGTCAACCATTACGGTTATATCAGGGCGACAGACTGGTGGGCTGGTCATGCTTGTGGAGTGACTCACCACAAAGACCTCGTTGCAGTCAGCCTCATGTTGGTGAACTACCCTTAAATCAGTGAACGACCAAGCCCCTTCCTATCTGTCCGATCTCATCCCGCTGTACGCTCCGTCTCACCAAATCCGTTCATCTGCCGAGCCTCGATTCCATCATCTTCCATCCGCTCGCCTCAAGTCTTCTGGTCGACGCGCCTTCTTCTATCAATCACCATTACTGTGGAACAATCTACCCCACTCTCTCCCACTCTCTTCTTGCATAGCATCATTTAAATCTGCCCTCAAGATCCATCTTTTCTCCTTTGGACTCTGAATGTTTTGCCTGCGTGCGTGCAGTTGTGTGCAATTGGTTACGTGCATGTGTGTGTGTGTGTGTGTGTGTGTGTGTGTGTGTGTGTGTGTGTGTGTGTGTGTGTGTGTGTGTGTGTGTGTGTGTGTGTGTGTGTGTGTGTGTGTGTGTGTGTGTGTGTGTGTGTTGTGTGTGTGTGTGTGTGTGTGTGTGTGTGTGAGAGAGAGAGAGAGAGAGAGAGAGAGAGAGAGAGAGAGAGAGAGAGAGAGAGAGATGATGATGATGATGATGATGATGAGAAAGACGCTGTAGTGTTGTAGTGTGTTTATGTAATTAATAGGGTTCATTGTGCTCTAGGTTGCTTATATATATTCTTGACCTTATTGTTTGGTATTTTGTGCTTCGAGCTCACGTTAGGTGTAAGCGCCTTACAGATACTCTTTTATATTATGTTGGTAGGTAAATGAATTAATTGGGCGGTTGACTGACCTACTGGTTGACTGCATGGGTTGACTTACCTCAGAGAGTTTGTCAAAGGCCTTGTTGCTGTCAGCCTCACTGTTGCCGAAGAGAGTCTGAATCGTGACGTACTCGCCCCTGTCAATGAAGCCGTCACCTGCACAACACACGTCATGTCACTTGACGTCACATCCTCTTACGTCAAAGTTTCCGCCCAACCAATCAATATGTAACCAATCCATTCCCATCTCTCCATACTTTGCTGCCAACTGTGTGCTTTTCCATCCCGACGGGAATTTAGTTTGGCTGCTGGGCAAATAGGATCGACTGCAGCGAGGAGAATAAATTCTTCTTCTAATTATTCTATTTGCGATAGTGATGTTAATAAATTATTATTCTAATTATTCTATCTGCGACAGAGTGATATTAACAAAGTATTGTTCTAATTATTATATTTGCGACAGAGTGATGTTAATCAATTATTATTGTAATTATTATATCTGCGACAGAGTGATGTCAATAAATTATTATTCTAATTATTCTATCTGCGACAGAGTGATGTCAATAAATTATTATTCTAATTATTTTATCTGCGACAGAGTGACGTTACCTAGCCAGCTCGTGTTTACAGGAGCAGGTCCTTTTCTCAGCCGATATTCCGTGAAACCTGATGATTTCTTCACCAAATCATCTATATATTATATATATATATATAAACCTTTAGCTCATAGAATTTCGAAGCTACAATCGGTTTAAACTTGAAACAATACTTGCAAACGTTTACTGACCTAAACATAAGTTGTGCGTACTATAGGTGTTTTAGAAGTGATTGTCAGTGTGTTTGTTAGTGTGTGAGCGAGTGTGTACCAACCGGACGTGTCGTTGGCGTAGAACATGAACTCCATGTACTGTTGCTGCCAGGCCGGGAAGGGCTGTCCCGACTGGATGGTGGCCAGCGTGTTGGTCCACATCTTCACCCACTCGTCCTTCGTCACGATTCCGTCCTGTAACAGTCACAACACTTGGTGACGTGTTCACCCTGTAACACTGACAACACTTGGTGACGTGTTCGTCCTGTAACACTGACAACATTTGGTGACGTGTTCGTCCTGTAACTCTGACAACACTTGGTGATGTGTTCGTTCTGTAACACTGACAACAGTTGGTGACATGTTCGTCCTGTAACTCTGACAACACTTGGTGACGTGTTCGTCCTGTAACAGTCACAACACTTGGTGACGTGTTCGTCCTGTAACACTGACAACACTTGGTGACGTGTTCGTCCTGTAACACTGACAACACTTGGTGACGTGTTTATCCTGTAACACTGACAACACTTAGTGACGTGTTCGTCCTGTAACAGTCACAACACTTGGTGACGTGTTCGTTCTGTAACACTGACAACAGTTAGTGACGTGTTCGTCCTGTAACAATGTGTGTGTGTGTGTGTGTGTGTGTGTGTGTGTGTGTGTGTGTGTGTGTGTGTGTGTGTGTGTGTGTGTGGTGTGTGTGTGTGTGTGTGTGTGTGTGTGTGTGTGTGTGTGTGTGTGTGTACCTTGTTCTTGTCTGCCACCGACTTGAGTCCCTCCCAGATCTGCAGCAGTGTTTCCTTGGCCTTGGTGTACTGCTCGTCGTTCTTGCCCCAGTGATGCAGAGCGCTGATTTTCTGACACACCCAATGTACCGTCGTCATCACACACAACCATCACCATCATCATCATTGTCGTCAATGGTAGCTAGGCCATAGCCTCACGATGACCGCCGCCATCGCCACCGCATCATTGTCGTCATCGTCAAAGTAATTTCTACCTGACGTCCCTATCACGATCTATAATCTTGCGGCATCCTCGCGTAATAACACAACGATGATGGCATGAAATTACAACCACAACGCACACGCATGCGCACGCGCACACGCACACACCCACGCACGCGAATACACGCGTGCATTGATACATAAGCCAATAACATAACAAAGTAATACAACGCACGCAGAAAGACCCACACCCACATACACACTGATACAGAGAGAGAGAGAGAGAGAGAGAGAGAGAGAGAGAGAGAGAGAGAGAGAGAGAGAGAGAGAGAGAGAGAGAGAGAGAGAGAGAGACACAGACAGACAGACAGACAGATAGACAGGCAGGCAGGCAGGCAGGCAGGCAGGCAGACAGACAGAACTCGACCTCGAACTCAAAAACGTCAATACTCAAGGATAGTAACATTTTCGAGTTCTCTCTCTCTCTCTCTCTCTCTCTCTCTCTCTCTCTCTCTCTCTCTCTCTCTCTCTCTCTCCCCCCCCCTCTCTCTCCCCCCCTCTCTCTCTCTCTCTCTCTCAGTATGTGTGAGCGCATGTGGGTTTGGGTCTTTCTGCGTGCATTGTATTGATTCGTTATGCTATCGGCTTATGTATCAATACATGTGTGTGCGCGCGCGCACGTGAGAGAGAGAGAGAGAGAGAGAGAGAGAGAGAGAGAGAGAGAGAGAGAGAGAGAGAGAGAGAGAGAGAGAGAGAGAGAGAGAAAAGAGAGAGAGAACTCGAATTCGAAAACTTTAATACTCAAGGAAAGTAGCGTTAGGTCCATTTGGACCTATCTAACATCTAGTCCTTGCTATACTACAAACACAAATAAGCACGACTATACTACATATCTTATAAGCACGAATAAGCAACTGGTTAATGCAGCTTCACAGAGTTGCTACAAATGTGCAGAAACATCGGAATTAAATATGTACATACATGTATACAACAATCAAATTTTTAGGCAACTATGTGATTGAAACAAATCCGTCCAGATTTGACGAAAGGTTACTCTCAGACATATAACTGTGTAGATTACATTTGAAACAAGGAAGAGAAATACAGAATTTTATGTTTTGAGGCAGGGAGTTCCAGAGAGACGCTCCAGCGAAGGATGTGCTAGTTTTAAACAAGTCAAGCCTTGGCCTTGGCACGTAGAGATAATTCCTGGATTTGTGTAGTGGGACTGGTGACTAATGAAGAGTTGTGCAAGGCAGTCTGGGGAATTATTATTGAGAATTGTATGCGTAATTACTCCTTTATTGTAAGTAAGCTGTTGCGGTAGATTTAAAATTCCAAGTGCACTCATCTTTTGCTCTGTAGGTAGGGAAGAATCGGGAAGGATTAATTTGCCTGCCCTTCGATGTAGAGAGTTCAATTTTTTAAGTGTACTTCGCCACAACCATCCCACACTACTGACGCATAATCGATGTGAAGTTTTATATGAGCGTTGTAGAAGATTTTTCTGGTATCGATGATGATCTGTTGCAGTTGAAAAAGAAGAAACAGTTTGTTTGTTTTTTGACATGCTTTTACATATGTGTTCGATCTGGGCTTGCCATCGAAATTTGTTGTCGACAATGAGACATAGCAGGCGATGTTCAGTTACATTTTCAATATTCTGACCATCCAATGACACTCTCAATGACAAGTCTGAGAGCTGGTGCTTTTGTCGTGTAGTAATTACCATTGACTTTGTTTTTAAAGGATTAATGAGCATGTGATTAGTGTTGCACCACAATGAAATACGATCAAGGCAAAGCTGTAGCGTTTTTGTTTAATTTGCACAACGCTTTTTCCTGTTGTCTGCAGTGTGGTGTCATCCGCGAGCATATGACATTCTGCAGAATTTGATGGTATATGCAGAGGTAGATCATTAATATAGATGCAGAAGAGTACTGGTCCCAAAACTGACCCTTGTGGCACACCATATTCAATAGTTCCTTCAGACGAGTAGGAGCCACGGTTAAAGACGCGTTGTACCCTATTTGAAGGTATGAACAGAAAAAAGGCAATGAGTTCGAACTGTTTAAATAGAGAGAAGGCTTTGAGAATAGGATTCTGTGACCAACAAGATCCAATGCTTTTTTTAAGTTCAAAAGGACATCCCCAGACAGGTCTGATCTATTTATAGCTGAAAGCCACGAGTGTCAGTCGTGCAACTGGGGTATTGCAAGAGTGTTTACGGCGGAAGTCCGACTGGTGACTAGGTGTTTATGAACATTTCTTTAGACAGAACCGGTAGTAATGAGATTGGTCTATACTTATTCAGATTTTTGTGATCTCTAGCTTTGGGTAAAGGAATAACTTTTGCTTTTTGAAATCCTGAGGGGAAAACATTCTGCTCGATGCACAAATTAAAAATATAGGTCAGTGACCCTGCAATATCTGGTGAAGCTAGTTTAAGCAACTGATTGCTGATTTCGTCAGGTCCAGAAGCTTTTTATTGTTCATCGCAGAGATATATTTTCTCCATTTCATGGACAGCCATCAAGGGTATGGTAAACGGATCAGTTCCCTTTGTCTTTTGCTGACAGAAATCAACAAGGCGTTTTGAGCAGGAGTAGTGCTTATCGCTATCA
>JABMCL010000316.1:60000-75000 GCA_018857735.1 Alviniconcha marisindica | reverse complement strand
CACAGCAACACTCAATACGTCAAACAAGAATATAAATAATCGCGGCAAACTAAAATACATCTTAAGAAGAAAACAAAAAACTATTACTGTCTAAAACTTCGCAACATACAAAATCAGCAAAGGAAAGACAGATGCAAATATAAATTTTCAAGAGAGAGAGAGAGAGAGAGAGAGAGAGAGAGAGAGAGAGAGAGAGAGAGAATATCTATCTATCTATCTGTCTGTCTATCTATCTATCTAGCTATCTATCTAGCTATATTCTATGAAAAACAAGATCACATCTAGCAAGACTGGAAGTTAGACGGCGGCACATACACTTATATATATATATATATATATATATATATATATATATATATATATATATATATATATATATATATATATATATATATAACACATTAAAATGATGACCACAAGGAAAGTGAAAAGGTACAATAACGCAGGAAAATACAAATATTGAAGGGTGATTTGTGTGTGTGTGAAATACAAGTGTAAAACCGGACAAGAACACGCAAGGGGGAAAAATCAATACATTTTGTGTCAAGGTGTCTTGCGAATGGAAGAAAAAAAGTATCAAGGTGGCTTAGTGAGTGCCTGAAATGGTTTCCTTTTGAATGTTTTTAATTTCATGGGGTATCTGAGATGATGAGGTAAACTATTCCACGCTAACGAGCCCGAAAAGGAGACACTCGTTTTAAAGATATCAATCCTTGCTCTGGGCAAAAGTTGTTTATTCCCATGAACGCGAAGACATTCAAAAGGAATCATGAGATCTTTCAGGTACTGTAGGGCTTTGCCGTGAACAACGTTTTGCATTAGAACACATTTGTTAAGTAATAGTTGTTCGTCTAGAGGGAGTAGTTTGAGAGTACAGTACTTTTGTTTGTAGTCCATATTAGGAACTGGAACTGGCAAGAAGAATTTTATGGCAAGTTTGTGGAGAGAGTACAGTTGTTTCATATGCACACAGGCACATCCATCCCTTGCAGTTGAAACATAGTTTATGTGTGACATAATGTGTGCAAAGAAAAAGGCCAATTTTGTCTCATGGCTGACGATTCAGCTTCGTTTTAAAGAAGAGAGAAAGACAGACAGACAGACGCAGACGAAGGGAAAAGAGGCTGTCCCAAACAGTTAAAATACAACAAGAGGGACAGAACTTGGTATTACAGGGAACTGGAGGGAAGCGGAAAGGGGGGTGTGGGGGTTGGGGGGGGGGGGTGAGGGGGTGTTGAACAGTTAGAAGGAATCACCCCCCTCTGTGGGTGAACACGATGCCCACCAAGTGACGTCATTTCCTCTCCTGTAACCTTTTCCTCTGCCCTCCATCCCTCTCGTTTCTTCCGTCGTCTCTTCGTTTGTCCTTGTGTTGGACTGACAACTAACACAAATCATGTTTGTGTTAATGCGCTCGCGTGTATATATATATATATATATATATATAATGCATATATAATGCGCCCACGCAGAGTAATTTTGTTTGAGCGTGCCGCGTGCAGGAACACGAGAACACGCCCACCAGTCACTAACTCTGCCGAACACAACAGCTGACTTGCCATTTTGCCATTCGATATTACAACACAACAGCTGACTTGCCATTTTGCCATTCGATATTACAACACAACAGCTGACTTGCCATTTTGCCATTCGATATTACAACACAACAGCTGACTTGCCATTTTGCCATTCGATATTACAACACAACAGCTGACTTGCCATTTTGCCATTCGATATTACAACACAACAGTCACATTCAACCCACGGGTCAGCACGAGGCAGCCTCGGGGTCACATTCAACCCACGGGTCAGCCTCGGGGTCACATTCAACCCACGGGTCAGCCTCGGGGTCACATTCAACCCATGCAGCAGCCTAGCTCCTCCTTCCGTTCTGCTGCTTTATTTGCTGGTTGCATGCTCATAATGTATAACTGAGTGATGTATGCATGTGTGCATCTGGCGCTGTGAACACGCTGTGTTTTGTGTAGAAATTTTCATGTATAAAATTTCACTCACTCATTCATGCCTGTATTTATGTAAATGATAACTGTAATTTAATATTTACACATTAGTAGCTTAGCAAGGACAAGTTGTTAGTGTTTTTTAAGTTTTTTTTTACTGAACCTAAACTACAATCGATTAGAAAATAAACAAAAAGCAAATATAAATAATATGGCACACTAGTGGGTGATATGCTAAAGTACTCTTTACAAGTACACAATACAGCCAAACACTAAAACAAATCGGCTAGAAATCACTGTACAAAAACTTGGCACAATCTGTCATTTCGCCACAAAAAAGGTGCCGCTAGAAATCACTGTACAAAGAAGGTGCCGCTAGAAATCACTGTACAAAAAAGATGCCGCTAGAAATCGCTGTACAAAAAAGATGCCGCTAGAAATCACTGTACAAAAAAAGGCGCCGCTAAAAATAACTACAAAAAGGCGCCGCTAGAAATCACTGTACAAAGAAGGGGTCGCTAGAAATCACTGTACAAAGAAGGGGCCGCTAGAAATCACTGTACAAAGACGGCGCCGCTAGAAATCACTGTACAAAGACGGCCCCGCTAGAAATCACTGTACAAAGACGGCGCCGCTAGAAATCACTGTACAAAGACGGCGCCGCTAGAAATCACTGTACAAAGACGGCGCCGCTAGAAATCACTGTACAAAGGGGGCCGCTAGAAATCACTGTACAAAGAGGGCCGCTAGAAATCACTGTACAAAGACGGCGCCGCTAGAAATCACTGTACAAAGACGGCGCCGCTAGAAATCACTGTACAAAGACGGCGCCGCTTCATTCAACGCCTTCGTTGAGCCGCGCGTGGTGACAGCCATCGCGTCGCAGACTGCGCCACAGGCCGTGATCGGAGGCCGGATCCGAACCATAAAGTGGGTACCTGGGCCAGAGTCCCACTCTCTCTAAAGTCTGATGGCACGTTGGTACCTGGGCCAGAGTCCCACTCTCTCTAAAGTCTGATGGCACGTTGGTACCTGGGCCAGAGTCCCACTCTCTCTAAAGTCTGATGGCACGTTGGTACCTGGGCCAGAATCCCACTCTCTCTAAAGTCTGATGGCACGTTGGTACCTAGGCCAGAGTCCCACTCTCTCTAAAGTCTGATGGCACGTTGGTACCTAGGCCAGAGTCCCACTCTCTCTAAAGTCTGATGGCACGTTGGTACCTAGGCCAGAGTCCCACTCTCTCTAAAGTCTGATGGCACGTTGGTACCTAGGCCAGAGTCCCACTCTCTCTAAAGTCTGATGGCACGTTGGTACCTAGGCCAGAGTCCAAAAAACTCGCTAAAGTCTGAGGGTACGTTGGTGCCTGACTGTATCTCCAATAAAGATCAGAGAGGACCAGTCGCTGCGTGGGCCTATCCAAACGCCTGTAAATTCAGAGGTCGACTCGCTGCGTGGGCCTTTCCAAACGCCTGTATATTCAGAGGACGACTCGCTGCGTGGGCCTCTTTAAGTCAGAGGAGTTGGTACGTGGGTCATTCTAATCTTCTGTAAAGACAAACAGAGGACGTGTTGATGTGTGGGCCTGTCTAAACCTCTGTAAAGACAGAAGACGTATTGATGCGTGGGCCTGTCTAAACCTGTGTAAAGACAGTTGACGTGTTGATGTGTGGACCTGTCTAACCCTCCGTAAAGCAAGACAGAAGGCGTGTGGAGGGGGGGGCCCAGCCGACCTGTGGGGACGAAGTAGTGACAGGACGTGGTGCTGTCACAGAAATTCGGACCACACGCCTGTCGCCATGCAAGGAAAAGACAGAAGTGTGTCCCACTGACCAAGTGCACGCTGAGAACCTCTTTCCGTTTGACAGTTTTAATGGTCGTTGCTGTCGTCCTACTGTGCCACAGCAGCTCTCTGCGTCGTCACAAGACGAACTGGCAGACGTGAAAGGTGTAAGGGATCTAACAACTCTGCCACATTAGCTTCTTGTCGCTGTGTGTGAGTGTGTGTGTGTGTGTGTGTGTGTGTGTGTGTGTGTGTGTGTGTGTGTGTGTGTGTGTGTGTGTGTGTGTGTGTGTGTGTGTGACGAGGGAGACGGGTGAGTGTAACCAGGGTGGAGGTGGGAGAGATGAGGGAGACGGGTGAGTGTAACCAGGGTGGAGGTGGGAGAGATGAGGGAGACGGGTGAGTGTAACCAGGGTGGAGGTGGGAGAGATGAGGGAGACGGGTGAGTGTAACCAGGGTGGAGGTGGGAGAGATGAAGGAGACGGGTGAGTGTAACCAGGGTGGAGGTGGGAGAGATGAAGGAGACGGGTGAGTGTAACCAGGGTGGAGGTGGGAGAGATGGAGGAGAACAGTGAATGGAAGAAGCAGATTTGGATTTCACTATCTCACAACTCCAACCACAATCAATAAATGTCACGCCTTGAACACCCCCCCCCCCCACCCCCTCCACTGTCCTCGGATTCCCTTTCCAACGTCAAAAATATCCGTCACACTGACACAGACGAGAAAATTCAATCACTCTGAAAAGAAAAGAAAAGAAGAAAAAAACACATAGAGGACAGAAGTTTCAAACAGCTGAAGGGAGAAATCGCTTGATGGAGACATTTTTCATTGAAGACGTTCAGTGTCTGTCCCCTTGTTTGAGGCCACAGAGAGAGAGAGAGAGAGAGAGAGAGAGAGAGAGAGAGAGAGAGAGAGAGAGAGAGAGAGAGAGAGAGAGAGAGAGAGAGAGAGAGAGAGACTCTACACATACATTTACTTTACGTTTGGGTCCTCCGACAAAAAAATCTCAACCTTACACAACCAACCCAGTTGTTTGTAAACGGTTAAAAGAATGATAATTTGATATGACAATACTAAACATGTACGATTTTTCAGGATAAGCCACTTTTTCAAAGCTACGATACAACATCTGAACGTCGATAGATGAAACTAGTGTACTTATCCGGTTGCGGTTGGGGTGTGTTGAATGCCTGAAGTGTCTGGAAGAATCCTGGCATTACGGTGGCGTGTAGTGAAACAGTAGTCATGTCCTTGTTTCGGATTTGTTTGTGATTCAGTCCATGGCACACCTCACTCAGCCTGACACAACCAACCCAGTCGCCGCTCAAAGAAGACGACCAGCCTACCCACGCTGAAGAGCGACAGCAACGGCTTGGGGGGGGGGGGGGGGGGGGGGGGGGGGGGGTCGTGACCACTTCACCACGGCTGTAAGTGTCTCCACATCCCGCATTCAGGCCCTCGGCGTAATGCGGCTAAGATTTGAAAGTAGCCTGTGGAACTGGCCCTAGCTAGGTGACGACTTTTAATCCGCCCAATATCTCAGCATGGCAGCGACTGTTTCGACGTTTAGTAAGGATTTCTACGGACTTCATGTGCTGAGATATTTTGGACGTGGATCGCTGTGAACATTGCCTCCTCCTCTTCCCCCTTCTGCCTTCCTCCTCCTCTTCCCCCTCCTGCCTTCCTCCTCCTCTTCCCCCTCCTGCCTTCCTCCTCCTCTTCCCCCTCCTGTCTTCTCCTCTTCCCCCTCCTGTCTTCCTCCTCCTCTCCCCCTCCTGCCTTCCTCCTCCTCTTCCCCTCCTGTCTTCCTCCTCCTCTTCCCCCTCCTGCCTTCCTCCTCCTCTTCCCCTCCTGCCTTCCTCCTCCTCTTCCCCTCCTGTCTTCCTCCTCCTCTTCCCCCTCCTGCCTTCCTCCTTCCCTCTTCCCCCTCCCTGCCTTCCTCCTCCTCTTCCCCCTCCTGCCTTCCTCCTCTCCCTCCTCTTCCTCCTCCCTTCCTCCTCTTCCCCCTCCTGCCTTCCTCCTCTTCCCCCTCCTGCCTTCCTCCTCTTCCCCCCTCCTGCCTTCCTCCTCTTCCCCCTCCTGCCTTCCTCCTCTTCCCCCTCCTGCCTTCCTCCTCTTCCCCCCTCCTGCCTTCCTCCTCTTCCCCCTCCCGCCTTCCTCCTCTTCCCCCTCCTGCCTTCCTCCTCTTCCCCCCTCCTGCCTTCCTCCTCTTCCCCCTCCCGCCTTCCTCCTCTTCCCCCTCCTGCCTTCCTCCTCTTCCCCCCTCCTGCCTTCCTCCTCTTCCCCCTCCCGCCTTCCTCCTCTTCCCCCTCCTGCCTTCCTCCTCCTCCCCCCTCCTGCCTTCCTCCTCTTCCCCCTCCCGCCTTCCTCCTCTTCCCCCTCCTGCCTTCCTCCTTTTCCCCCCTCCTGCCTTCCTCCTCCTGCCTTCCTCCTCCTGCCTTCCTCCTCCTGCCTTCCCCCTCCTGCCTTCCCCCTCCTGCCTTCCTCCTCCTGCCTTCCCCCTCCTGCCTTCCTCCTCTTCCCCCCTGCCGCAGTTGCGAGTATGTGAGGATTGACACCCTCGCAGTAACGGTGTCAAGGGAAGGGGCATGGACTGTCTCTAGGGGGAGGGCATGTATATATTCCAGTCCTTCATTGTTGGGGGGAAAGGAGAAGTGCGGCAGGTGTAGTGTCGGTAGGTCCTGTTGTGCCCTCTTCTCCATCTGGTGGCCTGCTGTTGTAGCTCGGGGCTCTTGACAGCAGCAAGTCTGTTGACAACCTTGTAGAAGATGGCCAGACGTGCCACGCACCTCCCTTACCTTCATCCCTTTCCTCCTGCCCCCCCCCCTCCCCCTCCCTTTCCTTCATCCTCAATGTCTCCTTCTTCTTCTTCCCATTCTTCCTTTTTTCTTTCTCCTTCTTCCTCTTCCCATTCTTCCTCTTCTCTGTCTCCTTCCTCTTCCTCTTCTCTGTCTCCTTCTTCCTCTTCCTATTCTTCCTCTTCTCTGTCTCCTTCCTCTTCCCATTCTTCCTCTTCTTCCCCTTCTTCCTCTTCGCCTTTCTCTTCCTTTTTCTTCTTCCTCTCTTCCTCCTTCTTTCTCTTCCCATTCTTCCTCTTCTCCTCCTTCTTTCTCTTCGATTTTCTCTTCCTCTTTCTTCTTCCTCTCTTCCTCTCCCTTTTCTCCTTCTTTTTCCTCTTCTGCTTCTTCTCATCTCTTCTTCTTTCCCCCTCTTCCTCTTTTTCTTCTTTCCCCCCTTTCTTCTCGTCTTGAGGTGACCACGTGCAGTGGACAGCACGTTAAAATCAGATAACTAACCTCTCCTCCTGCTCATGTTTCAACCCACGAGATGTGAGTTTTTGTAATCGAAAGGTTTCAGTGCGAAAAGGTCAGTACTTGCAGATTGGCCCATTGTGTCGTGGGCCGGTTCGACGGGCTAGAGTTGAAAGAAGATTACTGACCACGTCTGCAGGGCCTGTTAGCGCTACTTTCCGTCTGCCTTCCTTGCCAAGTGTCGGGGACAACAGGCGTACGAAGCCAGAAACCTCTGTGTGTGTACCAAAGCAAGACTTCATGGAGAATGTGCAGATATGAACACGACCTCATGCCCCTGAGCAGCAAAAGAAGACGAGGCAGGAGACAGCAAAAGAAGACGAGGCAGGAGACAGCAAAAGAAGACGAGGCAGGAGACAGCAAAAGAAGACGAAACAGGAGACAGGAAAAGAAGACGAGGCAGGAGACAGCAAAAGAAGACAGCAAAAGAAGACGAGGCAGGAGACAGCAAAAGAAGACGAGGCAGGAGACAGCAAAAGAAGACGAGGCAGGAGACAGCAAAAGAAGACGAGGCAGGAGACAGCAAAAGAAGACGAAACAGGAGACAGCAAAAGAAGACGAGGCAGGAGACAGCAAAAGAAGACAGCAAAAGAAGACGAGGCAGGAGACAGCAAAAGAAGACGAGGCAGGAGGAAGAAAGCCAATCTTTCCCTTCCCGGATTTGGGTGTTCCTCAAGGCTGTGTCCTTGGCCGAGCACTGGGCCCTGCACTATTCATTTGTATGCAACACCACTTACATGCCTCATCCAAAAACACTCTGTTCGTCACGAAACGTCTCAACGACACACCAGAGAGGACCCTGGCTGGCGCCACCGGATAACCATCATGGCAGCCAGCAAAGCTACATCCTCTCTACGTCACGGGCTACTCACCAGGCCCAGCAAGAAGAGAAAGAACAAAGGGAAAAGAAGCGGAAAAAGAGGAAGAGAAAGGGGAAAGAAGCGGAAAAAGAGGAAGAGAAAGGGGAAAGAAGCAGAAAAAGAGGAAGAGAAAGGGGAAAGAAGCAGAAAAAGAGGAAGAGAAAGGGGAAAAAGAAGCAGAAAAAGAGGAAGAGAAAGGGGAAAGAAGCAGAAAAAGAGGAAGAGAAAGGGGAAAGAAGCAGGAAAAGAGGAAGAGAAAGGGGAAAAGAAGCAGAAAAAGAGGAAGAGAAAGGGAAAGAAGCAGGAAAAGAGGAAGAGAAAGGGGAAAGAAGCAGAAAAAGAGGAAGAGAAAGGGGAAAGAAGCAGAAAAAGAGGAAGAGAAAGGGGAAAGAAGCAGAAAAAGAGGAAGAGAAAGGGGAAAGAAGCAGGAGCGAGAGGAAGAAGAAGGACAAAAACTTGGAACAATAAGCATGTTTGTGCTAACCATTGGCACAGAGAGAGAGAGAGAGAGAGAGAGAGAGAGAGAGAGAGAGAGAGAGAGAGAGAGAGAGAGAGAGAGAGAGAGAGAGAGAGAGAGAGAGAGAGAGAGAGAGAGAGAGAGAGAACTCGAACTCGAAAACTTTATTTTACAAGGATTGTAGTTTAGGTTCAGTCAAAAACCTGTCTAACAATTAGTCCTTGCTAAGCTACTGATAAATAGATATCAAGAGAGAGAGGGAGAGAGAGAGAGAGGGGGGGGGAGGAGAGAGAGAGAGAGAGGGGTGGGGGGTGGGAGTGGGATGTCATGTTACATGAAAAGAGTGAATGAACAAGTTCCCAAATTCTTAATTCCAGACTCGTTTTACAAAAACAACAAACAAACGAACAAAACGAAACAAAACAAACAAAGTAAACATCGCAAATAACACAATCAAACAAAGCAAAAGTAACTGTTTATACACACCTTTCACCGATAAACTCACTTCTCACTGTTTTTACACACCTTTCACCGATAAACTCACTTCTCACTGTTTTTACACACCTTTCACCGATAAACTGACTTCTCACTGTTTTTACACACCCTTCACCGATAAACTGACTAACTTCTTGTGCCCGTGGAAGCAGCTCGAGGCACGCCGGGATGCATCATCCTCTACCGTTGTCTCCTTCAGACAGCAAATGAGACACAAAGAAATCCTTGCTGCCATCCCCTCCCTATCCACGCATACCCCTCCTCTACCCTCTGCATACCCCTCCTCTACCCTCGGCATACCCCTCCTCTACCCTCGGCATACCCCTCCTCTACCCTCTGCATACCCCTCTCCTACCCTCTGCATACCCCTCCTCTACCCTCTGCATACCCCTCCTCTACCCTCGGCATACCCCTCCCCTACCCTCGGCATAACCCCTCCTCTACCCTCTGCATACCCCTCTCCTACCTCTGCATACCCCTCCTCTACCCTCTGCATACCCCTCCTCTACCCTCGCATACCCTCTCCTACCTCTGCATACCCCTCCTCTACCCTCTGCATACCCCTCTCCACTCTGATACCCCTCCCTACCCTCTGCATACCCTCCTCTACCCTCTGCATACCCCCTCTACCTCTGCATACCCCTCCTCTACCCTCTGCATACCCCTCTCTACCCCTCTGCATACCCCTCCTCTACCCTCGGCATACCCCTCTACTACCATCTGCATACCCCTCCTCTACCCTCGGCATACCCCTCTCCCCTCTGCATACCCCTCCTCTACCCTCGGCATACCCCTCTCCTACCCTCTGCATACCCCTCCTCAACCCTCTGCATACCCCTCCTCAACACTCTGTATACCCTTCTCCTACCCTCTGCATACCCTCCTCTACCCTCTGCATACCCTCCTCTATCTTCTGCATACCCCTCCTCTATCCTCTGCATACCCCTCCTCTACCCTTGGCATACCCCTCCTCTACCCTCTGCATACCCCTCCTCTACCCTCTGATACCCCTCCCCCCCTATACCCCTCCTCTACCCTCTGCATACCCCTCCCTACCCTCTGCATACCCCTCCTCTACCCTCTGCATACCCTCCTACCCGCATACCCCTCCCTACCCTCGCATACCCCTCCTCTACCCTCTGCATACCCCTCCTCTACCCTCTGCATACCCCTCTCCTACCCTCTGTATACCCCTCCTCAACCCTTTGTATACCCCTCTCCTACCCTCTGCATACCCCTCCTCTACCCTCTGCATACCCCTCTCCTACCATCTGCATACCCCTCCTCTACCCTCTGCATACCCCTCTCCTACCCTCCCCTCCCCGCATACCCCTCCCCTCCCCGCATACCCCTACCCTCCCCGCCACAACTCCCTACCCTCCCAGCATACCCCTACCCTCCCCGCATACCCCTCCCCTCCCCGCATACCCCTACCCTCCCAGCATACCTCTACCTCCCCGCATACCCTTACCCTCCCAGCATACCCCTCCCCAACCCTTCCAGCATACCCCTCCCCTACTCTCCGAGCATACCCCTACCCTCCCAGCATACCCTTACCCTTCCAGCATACCCCTACCCTCCTTTTATTGATGGTGTGTAGTTTCGCAATCTGAGCCCCATTCGCTTTCCTTGTTCCCCGCTGACAAACTAACAGCTGCACGGAGGACTGCAGTAAAGAGGGACTTACACACAACCAAGTGAGGCTCTGGAGATTACACCGGCTATAGAGTAAAAGACGGAAGTATTCGCAGTGGAATGAGAAATTAGAGATTTTATTGACCAGAGTAAAGTAAACAAGTATCCTCAATGACGTGAGGAACTGGAGATTACATTGACTGTAGAGTAATGACATAGTGTTCGCAGTGTGATGGATTGGTGTGTGTATTGACAGAGTGTGTATCTCGTGCGTGGGAACGGCAGATTACATCGTGACTGTGCGTATAGTGACATCGGTGTTCGCCGTGTGTGCGTGTGTGCGTGGTGCGTGGTGCGTGCGTGTGTCGTGTGTGCGTGCGTGCGTGCGTGTGCGTGTGGTGGTGGTGTGGTGTGTGTGTGGTGTGTGCGTGGTGGTGGTGGTGCGTGCGTGCGTGGTGTGTGTGTGTGTGTTGTGTGTGTGTGTGTGTGTGTGTGTGTGTGTGTGTGTGTGTGTGTGTGTTGGGGAGGGGGTGCGTGCGTGCGTGTACTGATTATCTATATGATGACTGTGAGCTCCAGTGTGCACGTGCCACAGGATAAAATGAAGCACACGAATACAGAATGAGCTTGAGAGAGAGAGAGAGAGAGAGAGAGAGAGAGAGAGAGAGAGAGAGAGAGAGAGAGAGAGAGAGAGAGAGAGAGAGAGAGAGAGAGAGAGAGAGAGAGAGAGAGAGAGAGAGAGAGACAGAGAGCAGACAGACAGACAGACAGACAGACAGACAGACAGACAGACAGACAGACAGAAACAGATGAAAAACAGACAGCTACACACAGAGAGAAAGAGAGGAAAAACAGAGAGCTACAGAGAACTCGAACTCGAAAACTTTAATACTCAAGGAGAGTAGCGTTAGGTCAGTTTGAACCTCTTAGAAGAGAACAAGAAAACTAGACAGCTACAGGGACGGAAAAATAGAGGAAAAACAGTCTGAGATCTAGAGCGAGAGAGAGAGAGAGAGAGAGAGAGAGAGAGAGAGAGAGAGAGAGAGAGAGAGAGAGAGAGAGACAGAGAGACAGACAGACAGAACAGACAGACAGACAGACAGACAGACAGACAGACAGACAGACAGACAGACAGACAGACAGACAGACAGAGACAGACAGAGATAGAGACAGAGAACTCGAACTCGAAAACTTTATTTTCCAAGGATTGTAGTTTAGGTTCAGTCAAAAACCTGTCTAACAACTAGTCCTTGCTAAGCTACTGATAAATAGATATCAAATTACAGGCATTACCTATATACATAATATAGGCATGAATGAGTGATCGAAAAGCTATACATGAGAATTTGCACACAAAACATAGCGTGCTCACAGCGCCAGATGAACACATGCCATACATCATTCAGTTACATATTATGAGCATACGGTGAGCATATTATGAGCAAATGAAGCAGCAGAACATCTGATCAGTTCATATGACTAGTATCGGAAAAGAAAACAGAAGCAGTCAATGCTTACCTTATAAAAAAAAACAGTAAGGGAGAAGGGGGGGGGGGAGGGAAAAAAACGGTGGGAGGGGGTGGGGCGGAAGGCAGTCGGAAGGACTGGGCGGAGTTGTATGGGTGTATACAATAGGTCTCAAATGGCAATCACTCGAAAACCTCAGTCTCTCTGTCTGTCTGAAAGAGACAGAGAACTGGAACTGGAGCTCTAAAACTTTATTTTACAAGGATTGTAGTTTAGGTTCAGTCAAAACCCGTCTAACAACTAGTCCTTGCGAAGCTACTGATGAGTAAATATAAATTTATATACATACAGGCATGAATGAGTGAGTGAAATTTGATACATGAGAATTTCCACACAAAACATAGCGTGTTCACAGTGCCAGATGTACACATGCATACATCACTCAGTTATACATTATGAGCATACAACCTGTAAATAAGGCAGCAGAACATCTGATCAATTCAACACCAGTATTGGAGAAAGAAAAGAAAAAGAAAGAAGAGAGAGAGAGAACAAACGGTGACATACATTGGAAACACCCTTGTAACTTGCTGCCTACAGAAGAAAAGGCCCGTGCAGCAGGCGCAGCGTATCGACTGGCCCAGTTTAATACTTGTTTTTACAACGCGCCACTTATCGACAGAGCGCCTCCTTGGGGTAGTAACCTCTGACAGCCCTGATGAGAGACACCAGAAGCAGAATAACAGCGAGTCTGCTGCTCCAACCAAGTGTGCACGATGGAGTGTGACAGTATGCACGATGGAGTGTGACAGTGTGCACGATGGAGTGTGACAGTGTGCACGAAGGAGTGTGACAGTGACTGAAGGTGTGCACGAAGGAGTGTGACAGTGTGCACGGTGGAGTGTGACAGTGCCTGAAGGTGTGCACGGTGGAGTGTGACAGTGTGCACGGTGGAGTGTGACAGTGCCTGAAGGTGTGCAATATGGAGTGTGATAGTGCCTGAAGGTGTGCACAATGGAGTGTGACAGTGCCTGAAGGTGTGCACGATGAGTGTGACAGTGTGCACGATGGAGTGTGACAGTGCCTGAAGGTGTGCACGATGGAGTGTGACAGTGCCTGAAGGTGTGCACGATGGAGTGTGACAGTGCCTGAAGGTGTGCACTGATGCAGTGCCTGAAGGTGTGCAATATGGAGTGTGATAGTGCCTGAAGGTGTGCACGATGGAGTGTGACAGTGCCTGAAGGTGTGCAATATGGAGTGTGACAGTGTCTGAAGGTGTGCAATATGGAGTGTGACAGTGCCTGCAGGAGTGCACAGTGGAGTGTGACAGTGTGTACGATGGAGTGTGACAGTGTGCACGATGGAGTGTGACAGTGCCTGAAGGAGTGCACAGTGGAGTGTGACAGTGCCTGTAGGTGTGCACAGTGGAGTGTGACAGTGCCTGTAGGTGTGCACAATGGAGTGTGACAGTGTCTGTAGGTGTGCACAATGGAGTGTGACAGTGTGCACGATGGAGTGTGACAGTGCCTGAAGGTGTGCACGATGGAGTGTAACAGTGTCTGTAGGTGTGCACGATGGAGTGTGACAGTGCCTGCAGGAGTGCACAGTGGAGTGTGACAGTGTGTACGATGGAGTGTGACAGTGTGCACGATGGAGTGTGACAGTGTCTGAAGGTGTGCACAATGGAGTGTGACAGTGCAAGGATCGCGTCTGACCCACACTCATCCCACACTCAGGCACTGTCACACTCCATCGTGCACATTGTCACACTCCATTGTGCACACCTTCGTTGGTCGTCTCGGTTTCCTGCTCTCGTCATTCCTCGCTGTGTTTTCAAATGTGACCACCGAGAACGCTGGCCCGCCAGTACAGCATGGCATGGCGGTTTAGGTTCGCTTTCGCTCTACGTCACGGGCCGTGCTCAAACCAAATTTTGACGTGGAACCCGTTTGACACCAAGGAACCGTGGAAGGAGAGGAAGTGCCTGTAGCAGCAACAAACAACGGAAGTGCAAACCGTATCTACCATCGGCCGTGACCGGCAACGTACAGTCTTTCATAACAAAATGAACTGCATTCATATGTTTTGTACAGAGAGGGATAAAAAGGAATTATGTGCTTTTCAGAAACCTGGGGACATGGAAATATTTCTGATTCACAGCTTTGTTGATTGTTTTTTCTTTATATGGAGGGGACAGAGTGAGGGAAGGAACAGCGGAAACCGAAGACGGGTTTGTTGTTTCGTGAAGCCAAAAAGGTGTCAGTAAAGCGTGAACACTGCTTATCGGCTGTGGACATTCTGACAGCTGGCACGCGCCGTTGCTACCTGCCACGCCAATTCTCGTACGTGCTGGTCACGACCGTGTGATTATGTGGCACCGACTGCCAACGCCACCGAGGCGAGTGACGTGACTGCCAACGCCACCGAGGCAAGTGACGTGACTGCCAACGCCACCGAGGCAGGTGACGTGACTGCCAACGGCACCGAGGCAAGTGGCGTGACTGCCAACGGCACCGAGGCAAGTGGCGTGACTGCCAACGGCACCGAGGCAAGTGGCGTGACTGCCAACGGCACCGAGGCAAGTGGCGTGACTGCCAACGGCACCGAGGCAAGTGGCGTGACTGGCGCGCACGTGAATAGCTTGAAACCCCGCTCTCCAGATTCGGTCAGGATCATCACCGGACATACGAATCACTGCAGCCTTAATATGAATCACTGCAGCCTTAAAAAGGGGCTTCCCAAATACCGGCAACACAATACGTCACAGCGCTACACGAAACGCCGGCAGAACGCAAGACTCGTTTTACTCCAGTGTGAAGGTCGCATACACTTCCATTGCCTAACCGACACTAGGTCACGGTGACCGCAACCTCGCTTACCGCCATCCGCGTGGGACGCCCGTGCAGCGGCAACGGCCCGTGAAGAAGCCAGTGGCGGCCTTGACCGGGCTGTCGCTGGCCCGTGAAGAAGCCAGTGGCGGCCTTGACCGGGCTGTCGCTGGACGAACTGCGAGAGTGCTGTGAATGCACGG
>JABMCL010000316.1:52500-55000 GCA_018857735.1 Alviniconcha marisindica | reverse complement strand
TTGTCATCACGTCGTTTTAGGCCTCGTGCTGCCCCCCGGGGACCCTGGGCCAGGGAGGCTGGGATGGTTGCGAACCCCCCAACCCTGGCCCACTTCCCTTCCAAGGTGGGTCTTTTTTTTCCCACTGTTTTGTCCCCCGCCCTTTTTTGGTCCCTTTTTGACTGGCTTTTAAATCCATTTGTCCATTTGCTTTTTCTTTTTTTTATTTTTTCCAAACCTGCCCCTTTGTTCTGTCGTCCCTTTTCCCCCCCAAAAATTGGACTGGGACAAGACGGGAAAGACACACAGAGAAAAGAACTTTTTGGACGGGGCTGATCGTTTAATTCTCTAGCTTAAAATCACAGCAAGCACCCAAATTTAGCACAGTGCGTCTCTGAAGAAAGGACAAAAACACGGAGCTTGGCCATTAGCCTTTCAATGCTTACAGTGAATCTGCAATGTACCTTTAAAAAGAGAAAAAGAGAGGGGAGAGAGAGAGAGAGAGAGAGAGAGAGAGAGAGAGAGAGAAAAAAAAACTTTTAAAAAAATTTTTTTTTTTTTAAAAAAAAAAAACCGGAACGAAAACCCTAGTTTTCTTTTTTCTTTTTACTGGTTTGCCGTTTTTGCGATGGGGGCTTTTTGCCCAAACACAACTTTGGCGGCTGCTTTCATTTCCGAGCACACCCCGTTTATGGGGGGTTTACATTCGGTTTTTGTCCGAAAGGGTTCTTTTTGTCAGTCCAGTAGTTATAATGACCTTTAAACCCCTTTAACCATGTAGATCGTTAACCGACCCAATTTTAGCATAATGCTGGATTTACAGCCGGAAAAAAGTTTGGGGGTTTGGGGAAAAGGAGGGGGAAAAAGGGGGGAGAAACAAGGGGGGGAAGTTGGAGAAAGACTTTAAATGAAGAGGGGGGAGAGAGAGAAGGGGGGGGTAGAGAGAGAGAGGGGGGGGGAGAGAGAGGGGGGTTGGAAGAGAGAGAAAAGGGGGGGGGGAAGAGAGAGAGGAAATTGAGAGAAAAGAGGGGGGGAGGGGGAAGAGGGGGGGGGATTGAGAAAAGAGAGGGGGGAGAGAGAGAGGGGGGGGGTGGGGAGAGAGAGGGGGGGGGGGAAGAGAGGGGGGGGGGGAGAAAAGGGGAAAAGGGGGGGGGGAGAGAGAGAGAGGGGGGTTTAAAAGAGAGAGAGAGGGGGAGGGAGGGAGGGGGGGGAAAAGGGGGGGGGAGAGAAGAGAGGGGGGGTGAGAGAGAGAGAGAAAGGGGCCGGGGGGAGGGGAGAGAGAGGGGGGGGGGAGAGGAGGGGGGGGGAGAGAGAGAGGGGTGGGGAGAGAGAGAGGGAGAGGGGGGAAGAGGGGAGAGAGAGGGGGGGGAGGGAAAAGGGGAGAGGGGGGAGAGAGAGAGAGGGGGGAGGAGAGGGGGAGAGGGGGGAAAGGGAAAAGAAAGGGG
The DNA here is from genome assembly GCA_018857735.1 of Alviniconcha marisindica. Taxonomy (NCBI): domain Eukaryota; kingdom Metazoa; phylum Mollusca; class Gastropoda; family Provannidae; genus Alviniconcha; species Alviniconcha marisindica. Next base: position 53,576 of record JABMCL010000316.1, on the reverse strand, counting down.
GGAGAGGGGAGAGGGAGAGGGGGGGAGAGAGAGGGGGGGGAAGAGAGGGGAGAGGGGGGGAGAGAGGGGGAGGGGGGGGAGAGGGAGGGAGGGGGGTGAGAGAAAAGAGAGGGGGGGAGAGAGAGAGGGGTAGAGAGAGAGGGGGTTGGGAGAGAGGGGGGTTTTTTTGAGAGGGGTTTTTGGGGGGAGGGGGGTAGAGGGGGGGGGGAGAGAGGGGGGTGAGAGGGGAGAGAGGGGGGGTGGAGAGAGAGGGGGGGGGGGGGGGGAGGGGGGGGGGGTTGAGGAGAGGGGGGGGGTGAGAGAGGAGAGAGACGGGGATGAGAGAGAGAGAGAGGGGAGTGGAGAGAGGGGGGGGGAGAGAGGGGGGGGGGGGAGGAGAGGGGGGTGAGAAGAGAGGGGGGGGGGGGAGGGAAGGAGAGGAGGGGGGGGGGGTTTGAAAGAAAAGTGGGGTTGAGAAAAGGGGGAGAGGGGGAGGGGAGGGGGGGGGAGAGAGAGGGGGGGTTGGAGAGAGAGGGGAGGGGGTGAAGAGAGAGGGGGGTGGAGGGGAAAAGGGGGGAAGAGAGAGAGGGGGGGGTGGGGAGAGGAGAGAAGAGAGGGGGGGAGGAGGGGGAAGGGGAGAGAGGGGAGAGAGAGAGGGGAGAGAGAATGGAGGGAGAGAGCGGGGGGGGGGGGGGGGGGCAGATAGAGAGGGGGAGAGAGGGGGGGGAATTGGGCCTTTGATAGAGAGGGGGAAGGAGAGGGGGGAGAGAGGGGGGGGTGAGGAGAGAGGGGGGGGTGGGGGGGGAGGGGAGAGGGGGGTGAAAAGAGGGGGGGGGTTTGAGAGAGAGAGGGGGGGTGGAGAGGGGAGAGGGGGTTTTTTGGGAGGAGAGGGGTTTTGGGGAGAGAGAGGGGGGGGGGAGGAGAGCGAGGGAGAGGGGGGGGGGGGAAGAGAGAGAGTTTGGGAAAAGCGAGAAGGAAAAGGGGGGGGGGAAAAGGGGGGAGATAAGGGGGGGGAGAGAGAGGGGGGAGAGAGGGGGGGGAGAGAGAGGGGGGGGGGGGGAAAGAGGAGGAAAGAGGAGAGAGAGAGAGGGGGGAGA
>JABMCL010000316.1:27500-47500 GCA_018857735.1 Alviniconcha marisindica | reverse complement strand
AAATGTCCCCTGTCGCCATAAACTTTAAAACAGCAAGAACAAATGTCCCCTGTCGCCATAAGCTTTAAAACAGCAAGAGCAAATGTCCCCTGTCGCCATAAACTTTAAAACAGCAAGAGCAAATGTCCCCTGTCGCCATAAACTTTAAAACAGCAAGAACAAATATCCCCCCGTCACCACAAACTGTATATATTTAAGGACAAATATCCCCCTGTCACCACAAACTTTAAAACAGTGAGGACAAATGTTCCACTGTTGCCACAACTTTAAAACAGCAAGGACAATACCCTCTCTCTCCACAAACTCACAAAGACAGAGAGAGAGAGAGAGAGAGAGAGAGAGAGAGAGAGAGAGAGAGAGAGAGAGAGAGAGAGACAGACAGACAGACAGACAGACAGACAGACAGACAGACAGACACACACACACACACACACACACACACACACACACACACACACACACACACACACACACACACACCACACACACACACACACACACACACACACACAGAAACAATAACAACAACAAAACCGTCAATATCGTCGGTAACGCGTTTCGAGTCAAGGAAATTACGACTATAAGGGGACTGCTGTGCATCTTTAAGTAAGACGTGCGACATTGATCTGACTGGCAAACTTAACCGCACTGTTAGAACTCCGCCTTCACATGACAAAACGCTGCAACCGCTTTTGGTTTTCAGCCACCGCACTAGTTTCTATCGTTCTTGTCTTTTTTCTTCTCCTTCCTGTAAATGATCACAAGAAAGCATAGCTGACGCAACATGTGTAAAGTCTTTAAACTGTCTTGCGCACTTCTTGCTCTGAAAGAAAAATAGTGGCAAACTCTGTACTCTATACCTTAGTGGCACAAGCTGTGGTCAAATTTTGTTACACCTTAGTGGACAGTTTATACCTTAGTGGCACAAGCTGTGGTCAAATTTTGTTACACCTTAGCGGCCAGTTTATACCTTAGTGGCACAAGATGTGGTCAAAATGGTATACCTTTGCAGCCCGTATGCCTTCGTGGAAAACGCCCAGTAAAAGGTTGTAACATAATACTTCAGTGCCAAAAGCTCTTCACCAGGACATACCTGGATCCTGGATGACACAGTCTGTACTGCAGTTTATTCCACAGTGGCACACTGTACTCTAATTTATACCACAGTGGCACACTGTACTCTAATCTATACCACAGTGGCACACTGTACTCTATACCACAGTGGCACACTGTACTCTAATTTATACCACAGTGGCGCACTGTACTCTAATTTATACCACATTGGCACACTGTACTCTAATCTATACCACAGTGGCACACTGTACTCTAATCTATACCACAGTGGCACACTGTACTCTATACCACAGTGGCACACTGTACTCTAATTTATACCACAGTGGCACACTGTACTCTAATTTATACCACAGTAGGCACACTGTACTCTAATCTATACCACAGTGGCACACTGTACTCTAATCTATACCACAGTGGCACACTGTACTCTAATTTATACCACAGTGGCACACTGTACTCTAATCTATACCACAGTGGCACACTGTACTCTAATCTATACCACAGTGGCACACTGTACTCTAATCTATACCACAGTGGCGCACTCTGTGTATATGCCATAGTGGCACACTCTGTGTTTATGTCATAGTGACACACTCTGTGTTTATGCCATAGTGGCACACTCTGTGTTTATGCCACAGTAGCATACTCTGTACTCCAATGTATGCCATAGCGGCATACTCTGTACTCCAATGTATGCCATAGCGGCACACTCTGTACTCCAATTTATGCCATAGTGGCACACTCTGTGTTTATGCCATAGCGGCACACTCTGCACTCCAATTTAAGCCATAGTATCACACTCTGTACTCCAATTTATGCCATAGTGGCACACCCTGCACTCCATTTTATGCCATAGTGGCACACTCTGTGTTTATGCCATAGTAGCACCCTCTGCACTCCAATTGATGCCATAGTGACACATTCTGTGTTTATGCCATAGTAGCACACTCTGTACTCCAATTGATGCCATAGTGGCACACTCTATACTCCAATGTATGCCATAGTGGCACACTCTGTGTTTATACCATAGTAGCACACTCTATACTCCAATTGATGCCATAGTAGCACACTCTGTGTTTATGCCATAGTAGCACACTCTGCACTCCAGTTGATGCCATAGTGGCACATTCTGTGTTTATGCCATAGTAGCACACTCTGTACTCCAGTTGATGCTATAGAGGCGCGCACGCTGTACTCCAATTTACAAAAACAATAATACACGCTGTAGTAAAATTCATACCTAATTAGCGGCAAAAGCTGCAGACCAATTTCGCATCTTAGAGGCATAAGCATAGTCAAGTGTCGTACCTTAGTGGCAATAGCTTTGGTCATAAATTCGTACCTTAGTGGCAATAGCTGTGGTCATAAATTCGTACCTTAGTGGCAATAGCTGTGGTCATAAATTCGTACCTTAGTGGCAACAGCTGTGGTCATAAATTCGTACCTTAGTGGCAATAGCTGTGGTCAAAGTTGTAACTTAGAGGCAAAAGCTGCAGACAAAGTTGAACTTTAGTGGCAAACATTGTGGTAAATGTTTAGCTTCAAGTCATTAGCAAAATTGTAGTGTAGTCAAAGTCCTAATCAGAGAGACATTCTGTTGAATTCGTTGCTGTTGTTTTGTTTGTTTTGGTAGTCAGAGAGTTTGGTCACGAAAAGGCAGATTTTTAGATTTAACTGGAACGAATTCGCTAAATTTCTCCTCTTGTCATAAATCAATCACAGAGACAGACAGACATTACACATGCACTGTCATATAACCACATACGCGCGCTCGGGTGCAAGATGCATCCAAGGTCCTATCGTCGACTGTGCCAAAAGTGAAAACTACTCAGGACACGGTGTGATGTGAAATGCAAACGAACAGTCGTATTGAGTTAGGCGCCACAAGCAAAACTGCATGAAGTTGCTCGTGTGACCGACAACTTCAACTTCATAAGTTTGAACTGGTTCATTTATTTGGGTCAAACGTTTGAACGACAGCTACAACTTCAAAAGTTCAAAGGGTCGACAGTTGGGCGTGGCCTCACTTTTGCTTTTTGGAGTCAAGGTCACAAGACGGCATCGAGATCATTGGGGGGGGGGGGGGGGGGGCACACACACACACACACACACACACACACACAGAGGGGGAGAGGAACAGACAGGCAGGTAGACAGATACAGAGAAGGATGGATGGTGGATATAGAAAGAGAGAGCTGGAGCGAGGGAGACTGGCAATCAGAGAGAGAGAGAGAGAGAGGGGGGGTGGGGGGGGGGTCTGTGAACGACACACATATGACGGCATATGTCATTTTTTGAGTTTTGCTGAGGTTGCTGTATTTGAGCAGTGATTACGAAACGGTGAAATAAGAGTTCACTTGAAATGGGCGTGGGCCCAGTGACAACTACGCCAGTAACGTCTTCTCTTACGCTGTGAACAAAAAAACGTGACAGTTAGGTGAAGATGCGTGCAGCGGAGATATAAAAGGATTCTTTCATTTACCTACAGGCCTGTACACTTCCCTTCCCTGCCTGTACACTTCCCTTCCCTGCCTGTGCACTTCACTTCCCTGCCTGTACACTTCCCTGCCCTGCCTGTACACTTCCCTGCCCTGCCTGTACACTTCCCTGCCCCGCCTGTACACTTCCCTGCCCCGCCTGTACACTTCCCTGCCCCGCCTGTACACTTCCCTGCCTTGGCACAACAGCGTGTGATTCCTGCAAAGCTCACGATGGCTGCCCATCTGCTGACTAGGGAGACAATTCACGCAGGCTGCCCAATTACAAGTACGGAGACAATTCACGCAGGCTGCCCAATTACAAGTAGGGAGACAATTCACGCAGGCTGCCCAATTACAAGTACGGAGACAATTCACGCAGGCTGCCCAATTACAAGTAGGGAGACAATTCACGCAGGCTGCCCAATTACAAGTACGGAGACAATTCACGCAGGCTGCCCAATTACAAGTACGGAGACAATTCACGCAGGCTGCCCAATTACAAGTAGGGAGACAATTCACGCAGGCTGCCCAATTACAAGTACGGAGACAATTCACGCAGGCTGCCCAATTACAAGTAGGGAGACAATTCACGCAGGCTGCCCAATTACAAGTACGGAGACAATTCACGCAGGCTGCCCAATTACAAGTACGGAGACAATTCACGCAGGCTGCCCAATTACAAGTACGGAGACAATTCACGCAGGCTGCCCAATTACAAGTAGGGAGACATTTCACGCAGTCTGTACACAACTACTCTTTGTGAAGTGGAACTAACAGAAACGGGCTTGTCAGAGCAGCCTGACATCAGCAAGTAGGTCAATCGTCAAATCATGTATAAGGTCAAAGTCATCCCAGCTGGCTAAATATGGATTGAAACTATCTCTTGTTTCGGGGCATTGTTAGCAGAGTCGGAAAGGAAAGCTTAATGATGACGAGATTAACCAATCTGGATTTTCTACGTTTTTGGCACCAAGCCGTTAGCAAGAGAAAGAAGTGGCGTTGAACTCTTGTCTGGAATGCAAAAGTGATCACGATGCGGAAGTGTACGCTAGGCTGAACTCCCTCTATGTGGCCGTCCTGCCCTGATTCCTGGGGCAGAAAAGATTCCAGAAACCCGAGACTCTCCCTGACCACCCCACACGTCCACCCCAACCCGTAGCCTGCATGCATGGGAACCCCCGCCGCCTGCTATCTGTGGCCCATTTCATCCACGTGTGTGGCCACCACCTGGCAGGTGAACTCGGCAAGAAAACCCAACCACGCATAAAGAAGATGCAGAAGAAGAAGCGGCAGAAGAAGAAGAAGAAGAAAAAAAATACGCAACAGGCAATCACGAAGAAGATGCAGAAGAAGAAGAAGAAGAAGAAGAAGAAGAAGAAGAAGAAGAAGAAGAAGAAGAAGAAAAATGACACAACAGACAATCACTAAGATGCAGCGGAAGAAGCGGAAGAAGAAAAGGAAGAAGCAGAAGAAAAGGAAGAAGCGGAAGAAGAAAAGGAAGATGCCGGGATTGCTGCTGTCAGGTTTGTTGTTCGCCAGAGCATACAGATGTTGTTCGCCAGAGCATACAGATGTTGTTCGCCAGAGCATACAGATGTTGTTCGCCAGAGCATACAGATGTTGTTCGCCAGAGCATACAGATGTTGTTCGCCAGAGCATACAGATGTTCGTCAGAGGGTACAGATGCTGTTCGCCAGAGGGTACAGATGCTGTTCGCCAGAGGGTAGAGAATGCTACAGTTAGGCCTGCTGTTCGCCAGAGGGTAAAGAATGCTACAGTTAGGCCTGTTGTTCGCCAGAGGGTAAAGAATGCTACAGTTAGGCCTGCTGTTCTTGTTCGCCAGAGGGTAGAGAATGCTACAGTTAGGCCTGCTGTCCGCCAGAGGGTAAAGAATGCTACAGTTAGGCCTGCTGTTCGCCAGAGGGTAAAGAATGCTACTAGTTAGGCCTGCTGTCCGCCAGAGGGTAAAGAATGCTACAGTTAGGCCTGCTGTTCGCCAGAGGGTAAAGAATGCTACAGTTAGGCCTGCTGTCCGCCAGAGGGTAAAGAATGCTACAGTTAGGCCTGCTGTTCGCCAGAGGGTAAAGAATGCTGCAGTTAGGCCTGCTGTCCGCCAGAGAGTAAAGAATGCTACAGTTAGGCCTGCTGTTCGCCAGAGGGTAAAGAATGCTGCAGTTAGGCCTGCTGTTCGCCAGAGGGTAAAGAATGCTGCAGTTAGGCCTGCTGTTCGCCAGTATTATTAGTAGAGGTGAGGGTTTTCTCGGCGGCTCTGGGCAGACCGACCGATGCTGCCCATCACTGTCACAGAGGAATTACCAAGTCCTATGCCTGTCTGGCACTGCATAGAGTCGGGTGCCACTCGTGGTGATGACGGCTTCCTGCAGGCTTACCTAGGAAGGCAGTGCTCAGTGCCAGTGAAAGCAACGAGACCATCTTTAAATGGCGCCCCAAACAAAAGAACATGAAAAAGTCCACAGACTGACATTTGCTTACTCCGTGCCTGCACACCCATCCCTACATCCACCCCTACATCCACCCCTACATCCACCCCTACATCCACCCCTACATCCATCCCTACATCCACCCCTACATCCATCCCTACATCCACCCCTACATCTATCCCTACATCCACCCCTACATCCATCCCTACATCCACCCCTACATCTATCCCTACATCCACCCCTACATCCATCCCTACATCCACCCCTACATCTATCCCTACATCCAGACAGACAGACAGACACACTGACACTTGCTAACTCCATGCCCGCACACCCATCCCTACATCCATCCATACAGACAGACAGACAGACAGACAGACAGACATAGAGACAGACAGACAGACAGACAGACAGACAGACAGACAGACAGACAGACACTTGCTTACTCCATGCCTGCGCATCCATCCCTACATCCATCCATCCATCCAGACAGACAGACAGACGACAGAGACAGACAGACAGACAGACAGACAGACAGACAGACAGACAGACAGACACATGCTTACTCCATGCCTGCACACCCATCCCTACATCCATCCATCCAGACAGACAGACAGACAGGCAGGCAGGCAGGCAGGCAGATACAGACGGACGGACGGACGGGTAGACAGACACATAAGCCGAGGATGTGTAAGGTGGGTGTGGGGAGTGGGGCGGGCGGAGGCCAAATAATATATAATCTGCCACAACGAAAAGCCTACTGCATCAACAGCAACAACTGAAACATGTTTTTAAAGTAACTCGCTGACCGATCTGTCCATCATGGACGTTTCCACCTTTACAAACTGCTACAAAACTACAATCACGGGTCAAAGGAAAATCCTCCTCGCTCTTTTCCACCTGGACTCGTCTGTTTTCCACAGTGATCCTTCGTTCCATCATCACTGGGCTCGTCTGTTCTCCACAGTGATCCTTCGTTCCATCATCACTGGGCTCGTCTGTTCTCCACAGTGATCCTTCGTTCCATCATCACTGGGCTCGTCTGTTCTCCACAGTGATCCTTCGTTCCATCATCACTGGGCTCGTCTGTTCTCCACAGTGATCCTTCGTTCCATCATCACTGGGCTCGTCTGTTCTCCACAGTGATCCTTCGTTCCATCATCACTGGGCTCGTCTGTTCTCCACAGTGATCCTTCGTTCCATCATCACTGGACTCGACGAGACGAGACGAGTTGTCAACCAGCCTTGCTGTGTGGATGCTAATTCTCTTGGAACACCAGCTCGCACGTGCAATAAATTTCACACGCTGCTAAACGGACAAATCTTAGCGACACATAGGCGGACAACGGAACAACAGACGGATGAACACTGAGCGGTAACCTTCACGAGACAAGCAAACGAACAAAAAGAAAGAATGAGAAGAAGAACAAAAAGAAGAAGAAGAAAAGAAAAAGAAAAAAAGAGACAGGATGGGTGGGGAATAAAAAGAGTTCATCTTACCGTAAAGGTGGGGAATAAAAAGAGTTAATCTTACCGTAAAGGTGGGGAATAAAAAGAGTTAATCTTACCGTAAAGGTGGGGAATAAAAAGAGTTAATCTTACCGTAAAGGTTCTCGTAAACGCTGACGACCTTTTTCAGCTGGAACTCTGTCAGAGCCATTGTGACGACTGTGTGTGTGTGTGTAAGGGTCTGTAAAACTGTGTGCGACTTCAAAAGTGAATAATACAGGCTGCAGTTCTGGTTCCCAAATACAGTTCGGGTCCAACTCTCCCTTTCAGGGAAACTGAAATGGTCCACTGAATTGTTTAAACAAATATTTTTTTGGCGCCTTGACTTTGAACCGTTCCCGGAGACGCTTTCCAAATCAGTGTCGTCTGCTTCAGCGTGCAAGCACAAGGATAGTCGATGGGCCACGCGCACGTGAGCTCAAAGCGAGACTCGTGCACGCGCCGGGCTCGCGCTGCCTGCTTATTGATCGGTTTGGATCACGTGGGAGTGTTTTATGTCAGCTCGGACTGTCTTTGAAGCTGGCAGTGTTTGTGTAGTACGTACTTACATATAAGACGTTTACCGCACCGTCAGTACGCCTACTTGGTGCGTGCTTCCCTGCATGCGAACGTATGTGTGTGTGAGTGCGTGCGCGAACGCGCGCGCGCGCGCGTGTGTGTGTGTGTGTGTGTGTGTGTGTGTGTGTGTGTGTGTGTGTGTGTGTGTGTGTGTGTGTTAGTCTGTGTGTCTACGCGTGTGTACGTGCGTGTGTGTGCCGGTGTATGCGTGCGTGTGTGTCTATATATATATGCGTGCGAGTGTTTTCTCTTCTCTCTCTCTCTCTCTCTCTCTCTCTCTCTCTCTCTCTCTCCTCTCTCCTCTCTCTCTCTCTCTCTCTCTTCTCTCTCTCTCTCTCTCTCTCTCTCTCTCTCTATTATTTAATCTATTCTATCTATATACTATATATATATATATATATATATATATATATATATTATATATATATATATTATGATATAATGCGTGTGTGTACGCGCGCGCGTGCGCGTGTGTTTGTGCGTGGGTGTATATCGCGGCGTGTGCGCGCGCAAGTGTGTTGAGAGGGGTGAAGGCGCGTGTGTGTGCACGCGTGTGTGTATGTATGTGACATCGCGTGTGTGTGCACGCGTGTGTGTATGTATGTGACATCGCGTGTGTGTGCACGCGTGTGTGTATGTATGTGACATCGCGTGTGTGTGCACGCGTGTGTGTATGTATGTGACATCGCATTTGCCAACACAGCTCGTAACACTGCTGTCAATTTTAACAGCCAGCTTGCATTGAAGGACCAGGTGAACAAACTTTGTCAACTTGCTTACCTTCTCTTCTGCATACTGATTTGTCGTTTTCTTTCTTCTTATTCTACCTACTCACCACCAGTAATGCATTATTATGTATTGTAAAGGGGGTACACCTAAATGGAACTAATTGAAAGATAATAGGCTTAAAGGATGCTTAGGTGGAATAGACTTGAAACGGACAGACTTAAAAGGGCCATATCTAAATGGAACAGACCTAGAAAGAACTGACCCATAGATAATAATAGACTTAAAGGGAACAAACGTACAGAGAATAGAATTAGCCATGCCCTCTCCCCACTCCTGTAGCCGTGCCCCCTCCCCACTCCTGTAGCCATGCCCCATCCCGCTCCTGTAGCCATCACCCCCCCCCCCCCACATCTGTAGCCATGTCCCCCACTCCTGTAGCCATGCACCCCCCCCAGTAGCCATGTCCCCCCTCCTGTAGCCATGCCCCATGCCTCCTGTAGCCATCCCCCCACTCCTGTAGCCATGCCCCACACTCCTGTAGCTATGCCCCACTCCTCCTGTAGCCATGCCCCCCACTTCTGTAGCCATCTCGCTAGTCCTGTAGCCATGCCCCCCCTCCTGTAGCCATGCCCCCACTTCTGTAGCCATACCCCCACTCCTGTAGCCATGCACCCACCCACCCCCGTAGCCATGCCCCCACTCCTGTAGCCATGCCCCACACTCCTGTAGCTATGCCCCACCCCTCCTGTAGCCATGCCCCCCACTCCTGTAGCCATGCCCCCCACTCCTGTAGCCATGCACCCCCTCCTGTAGCCATACCCCCCACCTGTAGCCATGCCCTCACTCCTGTAGCTATGCCCCACCCCTCCTGTAGCCACGCCCCCACTCCTGTAGCCATGCCCCCCCCCTCCTGTAGCCACCCCCCCCCCATCCTGTAGCCATGCCCCCACCTGTAGCCATGCCCACACTCCTGTAGCCATGCCCCCCACTCCTGTAGCCATGCTCCCCCCCTTCTGTAGCCATGCCCCCAACTCCTGTAACCATGCCCCGTCCCCTCCTGTAGCCATCCCCCACTCCTGTAGCCATCCCCCCACTCCTGTAGCCATGCCCACACTCCTGCAGCCATGCTCCCCCCCCACACTCTGTAACCATGTCCCCCCACTCCTGTAGCCATGCTCCACTCCTGTAGCTATCCCCCACTCTTGTAGCCATGCCCCCCTCCTATAGCCATGCCCCCCCCCCCTGTAGCCATGCCCTCTCCCCACTCCTGTATCCATGCCCCCAACTCCTGACCATGCACCCCCCCCCCCCATCTGTAGCCATGCCCCCCATACTGTAACCATGCCCCCATCCTGTAGCCATACCCTCCACTCCTGTAGCCATGCACCCCCCCCCCCCCCCGTAGCCATGCTCCCCACTCCTGTAGCCATGCCCCCACTCCTGTAGCCATGCCCTCACTCCTGTAGCCATGCCCAACACTCCTGTAGCTAGGCCCCACCCCTCCTGTAGCCATGCCCCCTCCCCTCCTGTAACCATGCCCCCTCCCCTCCTGTAACCATACCCTCACTCCTGTAGCCATGCCCCCTCCCCTCCTGTAGCCATGCCCCTCACTCCTGTAGCCATCCCCCCACTCATGTAGCCATACCCCCACTCCTGTACCCAGCACTCCCCATGCCCCCACTCCTGTAGCCATGCCCCTCACTCCTGTAGCCATGCCCCCACTCCTGTAGCCATGCACCCCCCCCCCGTAGCCATGCCCCCCACCCCGTAGCCATGCCCCCCACCCCTGTAGCCATGCCCCACACTCCTGTAGCTATGCCCCACCCCACCTGTAGCCATGCCCCCCACTCCTGAAAGCCATGCCCCCCACTCCTGTAGCCATACCCCCCATCCTGTACCTTTTTCCCCCACTTACCCATGTGCCCATCTTAGCCATGCCCCCCCCCCCCCATCCTGTAGCCATGCCCCCCACTCCTGTAGCCATGCCCACCACTCCTGCAGCCTGCCCCCCCCCTTCTGTAGCCATGCCCCCAACTCCTGTAATCATGCCCCCTCCCCTTTGTACCATCCCCCCACTCCTGTAGCCATCCCCCCACTCCTGTAGCCATGCCCACACTCCTGCAGCCATGCCCCCATCCACTCCTGTAGCCATCCCCCCACTCCTGTAGCCATGCCCACACTCCTGTAGCCATGTCCCCTCCCCTCCTGTAGCCATGCCTCCACTACTGTAGCCATGCCCCCCACTCCTGTAGCCATACCCCCACTCTTGTATCCATAACCCCAGTCTTGTATCCATAACCCCAGTCTTGTATCCATAACCCCACTCCTGTAGCCATGCCCCCCCCCACCCCTGTAGCCATGCCCTCTCCCCACTCCTGTATCCATGCCCCAACTCCGTAGCCATGCACCCCCCCCCCCATCTGTACCATGCCCCCCTCCTGTAGCCATGCCCTACACTCCTGTAGCTATGCCCCACCCCTCCTGTAGCCATGCCCCTACTCCTGTACCATGCCCTTCCACTCCTGTAGCCATGCCCCCCCCCCCTCCTGTAGCCATACCCCCATCCTGTAGCCATGCCCCTCCACCTGTAGCCATGCCCACACTCCTGTAGCCATGCCCCTAAATCCTGTAGCCATGCCTCCCACTCCTGTAGTCATGCCCACCACTCCTGCAGCCATGCCCCCCCCCCCCTTCTGTAGCCATGCCCCCAACTCCTGTAGCCAAGCCCCCTCCCCTCCTGTAGCCATCCCCCCACTCTTGTAGCCATCCCCCCTCTCCTTTAGCCATCCCCCCTCTCCTGTAGCCATGCCCACACTCCTGCAGCCATACCCCCCCACTCCTGTAGCCATACCCCCACTCCTGTAGCCATGTCCCCTCCCCTCCTGTAGCCATGCCTCCACTACTGTAGCCATGCCCCCCATTCCTGTAACCATACCCTCACTCTTGTAGCCATACCCCCACTCCTCTAGCCATGCCCCCTCCACTCCTGTAGCGATGCCTCCACTCCTGTAGCCATACCCCCACTCTTGTAGCCATGCCCCCCCTCCTATAGCCATGCCCCCCCACCCCTGTAGCCATGCCCCCCACCCACCCCCACCCTGTAGCCATGCCCTCTCCCCACTCCTGTATCCATGCCCCCCACTCCTGTATCCATGCCCCCCCCCCCATCTGCAGCCATGCCCCCCTCCTGTAGCCTGCCCCCCATGCTGTAACCATGCCCCCATCCTGTAGCCATACCCTCCACTCCTGAAGCCATGCACCACCACCCCCGTAGCCATGCCTCCCACTCCTGTAGCCATGCCCCACACTCCTGTATCCATGCCCCCCACCCCTGTAGCCATGCCCCCCCCCACTCATGTAGCCATGCCCACACTCCTGTAGCCATGCCCACCACTCCTGTAGCCATGCCCCTTATTCCTGTAGACATGCCCCCCACTCATGAAGCCATGCCCCCCACTCCTGTACCCATGACTCCCTGTACCCCCCACTCCTGTAGCCATGCCCCCACTCCTGTAGCCATGCCCCCACTCCTGTAGCCATGCCCTACTCCTGTAGCCAATCCTCCCTCCTGTAGCCATGCCCCCACTCCGGGAGCCATCCCCTACCCCTGTAGCCAATCCCCCCTCCTGTACCCATGCCCCCACTCCTGTAGCCATGCCCCCACCCCTGTGCCATGCCCCCCTCCTGTAGCCATGCCCCAACTCCTGTAGCCATGCCCCCCCCCCCGTAGCCAGGGCCCCCCCCCTTTTGGCCATGCCCACCACCCCTTGTAGCCATGCCCGTCCCCACTCCTGTAGCCATGCCCCCCTCCTGTGCCATCCCTTCCCCACTCCTGAGCCAGCCCCCCCCCCCCCCCCCCCCCGTCCTGCTTTTCCCCCCCTCCGTAGCCATCCCCCCCCCCCCCCGACTCCTGAGCCTTCTTTCCCCACCCACCCATGCCCCCCCCCCCCCCCCGGGCTCCTGTACCCCCTGCCCCCCCCCACTCCTGTAGCCATGCCCCCCCCCCCCCCCACCCTGTAGCCATGCTTTCCCCACTCCTGTAGCCATCCCTTTCCCACCCTGTAGCCTCCCCCCCCCCCCCTCCGACTCCCAAAGCCATGCTTTCCCCACTCCTGTAGCCATGCCTTTCCCACTCCTGTAGCCATCCCCCCTTTCCCATCTGTTACCTACAGGTTCTCTACCAGGCTCCCCTCCCACACTCCCGTATTACCCCCCTCCCCCTCCCCAATCCAGAAAGCTAAATACCCCAACAATGAACAGGTAAATAGCTTCGGCTCAGCTTAGTTTAGAGACTTCATTATTTGCATTTTTCGCATTCCTCTATTTTCTATGCTCTCAAAGCTGAAACGCGGGCAAGAAAAAGAGAGACAAGAAAACAGAACGGAAGATTTATTGAGAGAGAGAGAGAGAGGGGGAAAAGAGAGAGAAAAGGGGAGAGAGAGAGAGGGGAGAGAGAGAAGAGGGGAAACCCGAGAAAAAGAGACAGAAAAAACCAGAGACAGAGACAGAGACAAGCCAGAGCAGAAGACAGCCCGGGACAGACAACGGGGACAGACAGACAGGCAGGCAACAGGAAGGGCCAGACAGGCAGACGGGAACGGGAAACTCAAAAACCCTTTAATACTAAAACGGATAGTAGCGTTTGGTTTTCCCTTTTGGGGACCTATCAAAAACAGCCAGGCCCTTGGGGGGGCTATACTACAAAAAGAGAGGGGAGAGAGAGAGAGGAGAGGAGAGGAGAGGGGAGAAAAAGGGGGGTTTGCCGGGCCCCCAAAACCCAAAACCGCGACCCCGCAGCCCCCAACCCCCCAACCCCCCCCCAAAGACACCCCCCCGAAGGGCCAACCCAAACCCCACCAACAGGGGCAGCCCGGCCCCCCCAGGCTTCGAACTTCGAAAATTTTAAATACCCCCGGGAAATATTTAGCGTTTTTTCCCGTTTGGAACCTATCTAACAGCCGCCTTGTTTAAACCAAAAAAGGGGAGAGAAGGAGAGAGAGAGTAGAGGAAGAGGAGAGAGGAAAAGGAAGAAGGAAGACCGGAAAAAGAAAGAAAACCAGACCAAGACGGACCCCCCGCGACAGCCAGACAGACAAACCCAAAAGAACAGCGAAAAGGCCCCAGAAAAAAAGGGAAAAAGTTTTAATAATTGTATTAAAAACCCTCGGAAAATTAATTAAGGTACAAAAAATTGGGGTTTAAAAAGGTTAAAGTAAAAACCCTTGGTTTAAAAGGGGGCTAGTCCTTTGGTTTAAGGGCTACAAATGAATAATAATAAAAAAATAAAAAAAAAAGGGGGGGCATCATGAAGGTGGGGTTTTTTGTTTTTTTTGTTTTGTTTTTTTTTTATCCCATAAAGGGGTAAAACGTTTAAACAAAACGTACTGTTCAGTGCGGCAGATGCTCACACGCATACATCACTATGATTATTTATACATGTATAATATAAAACATACAGCTAGGGAGATAAGGCAGCTAAATATCCGATATAATTTCACAAATAAATTTTTTACTGTTTTACTAAAAATCCCAAAAAAAGCCCCTTAAAAACACCACAAAAACAAAACCCCAAAACACACACAACACACACCACACCCCAAAACACACCAAAAAAAACAAAAAACACACACACACCCCAAAAAAACCACACCCCCACGCACGGGACGGGACGGGACGGCCGTTACGCACGCCCCGCACGGGGACGCACGCACGCACACAAAACAACACGAATGGGGTAGAAGTTTTCTGTCAGTACCCATCCTATGTAACTGCCCTTCAAGAGGAACACGGGGAAAAGAGGGGGGGGGGGGGGGGGAAGGGGGGAGGGGGGGGGGGGGGGGTTTTGAGAGGGGGGGGGCTTTTCATGAGCATCCAGTCAATCCACAGTAGTGCTGCGCGCCCCAGTCAGGGGAATGCCCGAAAAAGCTAAGGGTTTTTGGGGTGCGTCCCAACATGGCAAAATGTCTTTTGGTTCTCATTTACCCTTATGGGCCCCAGTCTTTGAGTTTCGTGTAATCCGACCATTAGGGGCTTTTGTCAGACTCCCCCCTGGGAAGACTCCCCCCGGCCCTCTGGGGGCCGGGCCCATTTTTGCTTACAAATTACACAGGGGTTTTCCTGGGGGGTGCAAATGCTTTTTTTTTTTTTTTCCGGTTTTCCCTCCTTCGCTCTTTGTTCCTCCAACGGCCGGCGGGTCCGGGGGGTATGGGAAAACCCCCCGCGTTAAACCCCCCCCCCCCGGGTTTAACACCCCTTAAAGGGGCAAAGTTCCCCCAGCCGGGGGCCCGCCCTCCCCCTTTTTTTCCGGAATTTTAAAGCGGGGGGCCCCCTATGCCCTTTCCCAAAATGCTGTGGGTGTAATGTGTCTGTTAAATTGGGGGCCCCCAACAGCCGCTTTTCCGGGGCCCAAATGACGTGCAAAAACAAACTGACAACATTTTTTTGTTTTTTTCCCCCCTTGGTAGTTCGGGCCCCCCCCCCCTGGGACCGGAACCGGCCCCCACCCCCCCGATCCCCCAAACAGAAACCCCCACTGATGAACAGAAAACGAACCCCCCCCCCCATTCCCCCCCCTAAACAAGGGACCAAAAACCCCCCCCTTTACAGCCCCCCCCCGTCCCCCCCCCCCCCCCCCCGACCCCCCGACAGACCCCCCACTGAGACCAGACCCCTCGGGTCCCCCTCCCCCCCCCCCCCCGATCCACGACAGCCACACTGGGGTGAAAGACCACACTGGGGGTGGGCAGAAAAAACCCCCCCCAAAATTCCCATTTGGGAAACCACACTGATGGGCCCAAACCAAAACTGATGACAGACCACACTGATGGGAAAGGCAAAACTAAAAAGGCCCCCCCGATTTCCAAAAGACAGACCACACTGTGACAGCCAACCTTTGGGAATCCATCCGACCACCCACGAGAAGAACCCGGCCGCCCCCCCCCCCCCCCCCACCCCCCAATCTGTTAATTTTCTTGGGGTGACATTGGCTATGAATTCCATTAGGGTTTTCAGTTGTCCTCTTTTTTCCCCATTCAAGCAGGGGTTTTTTTTAATTTTTATTTTTTAAAAAAGGAAATGGGTTAACCCTTGGGCTTTTTTGCACTAAAAAGAAACTATCATTGAAAATTTAGAACTTTTTGGGAAATTTTTTATGAGGAATTCTTTTTAAATATAAGTAGAGCGAAAACAGAATTTGGGGTTTTTAACTTTTTATTTTTTTTATTTTTGTACCCTTTAATAAAAAATTTTGACTTGTTTTTTGGGTTTCTTGTGTTTTGTGGTGTGTGGTGTGTGTGTTGGGGTGTGTGTTGTGTGTGTTTTTGTGTGTGTGTGTGTGGGGTGTGTGGGTGTGTGTGTGTTGTGTTGTGTGTGTGTGTGTGGGTTTTAATCTATTAGTATTTTTTCCAGTAGATTTCGTTGTTATTTTTTTAATGATTTTTTTTAATGATCTTCCTTTCTCTGGTTTCTTGTCCATTTTGTTGCTTTTTGTTTGTTTTGGAACTGAGTGTGATTTTGTTGTTATTGTTTCTTTTTGTTGTATGCATTTGCGTTTTTTGTTTTTGTTTTGTTTATTGCCGTGTCTAACCATTATGAAATTTGTCAGATGTTCCTTTCATTGACGTTTGATGTTTCATTGGGGTTTCTGAAATAAATTCCTTGACTTGACAGGCCGTGTGTGTTCAAATACAGTTGTTGACTGCTATTTTCAAAGTCTGACAACTGGACAGTTTCATCGTCCACGATCACCGCAGGGGGAAATCGGCCACTCACATTTTGCACGACTACAGAAGCAGGTCTGTGGTGACTGTTCTGAATCGAGTTTTTGCTCCTCGCAGTGCGCGACTAATTGTGTCAGAGTAAAACTGTCATCTCCAGCAGCTCTTTGCGTATGTTCCCGGGTAATACGTGTGTAAGAAGCGACTAATTGTGTCGGAGTAAAACTATCATCTCCAGCAGCTCTTTGCGTATGTTCCCGGGTAATACGTGTGTAAAAGCGACTAATTGTGTCGGAGTAAAACTATCATCTCCAGCAGCTCTTTGCGTATGTTCCCGGGTAATACGTGTGTAAAAGCGACTAATTGTGTCGGAGTAAAACTATCATCTCCAGCAGCTCTTTGCGTATGTTCCCGGGTAATACGTGTGTAAAAGGTTGTTACATTCTAAGAGCTGCAGCCTTGCTTTCAAAGCAAACTTGACTTGACCGTCGCTAAGATGTAAGTTAACCAGGTACGATGACGATAGTCTGTTATCTGCACGTGCTGTTCGTCCTTGTGACACCTCCTTCCACTCATCTAGTTTGCTGGCAAGTTTCAGCATGCATACGTGCATGCATACATACAAGGAGAACAGCGAGTGTCACGTGACGTCCACAGCGGAGACTTTGCAGTGGCAAAGGGAGATTAGCCAGAAGAGGGGCCATTACCTCACAAGCCCGCTGTAATGGTAAACAGGGCGCAGGCAATCAACGAACGCAGCGCACGCCAACTCCGTCACGTCAGTGCTTGTCTCTGGGTGAAAGTCCCTGGCGTCTCGTGCAGGGTTAGAAGGAGTTGTTGTCGGAACATTTTAGCGACCTATCAGTGTAAGAAACAAGCGATCAACGTTGTTTCTGAAAGAGTTGTTGTCGGAACATTTTAGCGGCCATTCAGCGTAAGAAACAAGTGATCAACGTTGTTTCTGAAAGAGTTGTTGTCGGAACATTTTAGCGACCTATCAGTGTAAGAAACAAGTGATCAACGTTGTTTCTGAAAGAGTTGTTGTCGGAACATTTTAGCGACCATTCAGCGTAAGAAACAAGCGATCAATGTTGTATCTGAAACAGCTGTTGTCGGACAAATGATTGCATACCCGGATTCTTCAGCCTTCTGATGAATGATATGATGAAAAAGTAGCGATTGGAATATTTTAGCAGTTTCAAGATTCAGATTACTCCATTTCAAATGTATTCGTAAGATAATTACATCCAACTATTATTTTACTCAACAAAATAGGTATAATGGCGACTAATACATGCCTCTGGTACCCAGAAATAGTTTTCATAGAACACGCATTTAACGCGTGTAAAACCGTTGATTAGTATTATGGCCAGTATTGTTATGGCCACTGTAAAACCTTTGAGTAGTGTTATGGCCACTGTAAAAGTTAGATATTACATTTAAGACTGAATTTCGAAAATTCAATATATCAATATCTTTGTTTGAGACTGAACTTTTAAAAAATAAGAATATGGCCACTAAAGCCTCGCCATTATCGCCAAAATCAGCGTGGCCACTGTAAAACCGAGTGTGTGTGTGAGTGAGTGTGTGTGTGTGTGAGAGAGAGACTTTGGGGCCATGCTATAGTAGATGCTATATTGCTAGCAGCCTCCTCTTGCCGGGTTCTCTCTTACTCTAAGTTCAGTCTCAGCTATAATATCTAGATTTTATAGTGGCCATACTGACTATTCTAAGTTCAGTCTCAGCTATAATATCTAGATTTTATAGTGGCCATATTGATTTTTCTAAATTCAGTCTCAGCCATAATATCTAGATTTTATAGTGGCCATACTGATTTTCCTAATTCAGTCTCAGCCATAATATCTAGATTTTATAGTGGCCATACTGATTTTTCTAAATTCAGTCTCAGCCATAATATCTAGATTTTATGGTGGCCATACTGATATTTCTAAGTTCAGTTCAGTTCAAGATGGTATCTATGCGCTCGGAAAAGCCCATATGCGCTCCACCTTGTCTCTCAGAAGTTTCCCCAACGTTGCCTTTGAAACAGCTCCAATGTTCGTCTGATTGACGATGGCCCTCTCTTGCTCTTTCAAGGAAGATCGTCGAGCGCTTCCCCTCTCCTCGCCTCTCTCCTCCAGGCGATCGATGGTATGATGTCCTTGGCTTTGTTCTCGCAGGTAGTGTCTCAAGCTTCTCAACACTTTAGATCTTCCGAGAAGAGAGCCACTTGTGATGGTTACTTTGTCCGCCAGTCTCTGCTCGGTCATTTCCCTTCAGTCCGGCATGTCCAGGGCAGTACACCCACAAGAGTTTTCGAAGGTGGATGTCGACCATCGACACAATCCAGTCTGGGCTTCCCATTCCACTTTTCACTTTTTGTAGCAAGCTCATTGAATCTGTGAGGATGATGGCATGTGTGGTCTGACTGTCACCTCTTGAGGCAATCCAGCGGAGGGCATGGGTGACTGTCACCTCTTGAGGCAATCCAGCGGAGGGCATGGGTGACTGTCACCTCTTGAGGCAATCCAGCGGAGGGCATGGGTGACTGTCACCTCTTGAGGCAATCCAGCGGAGGGCATGGGTGACTGTCACCTCTTGAGGCAATCCAGCGGAGGGTATGGGTGACTGTCACCTCTTGAGGCAGTCCAGCGGAGGACATGGGTGACTGTCACCTCTTGAGGCAATCCAGCGGAGGGCATGGGTGACTGCTTCCACCTCCATTGGCAAGCTGGAGGCTGAGACCGTACAGGCTGCACCGTCTTCATGGATGGTAGTCGAACCTTGCTTGACAATGAAGCCCCACCCTGACAGGTCTTTGGAGACTGAGCCATCAGTGTACACTATGAGGTTTTGCGATTTGCAGTTTTCTTGAATGAGAAGCTTTATCTCTGACTCTGTTTTGCGTGCTGGCCATTCTCGACAGTGCTTTCCCCAATTTGTTTCTGGCAGGAGTGTCTCGTAGAGACGCCGGAATCGGTTTGGGTACCTTTCCCACTCCTTGGTTTGCTTGAGCTCTGTCAGCATGCTTACTTGCAGTATTGAGACCTCTGTTTGACCCATCCAAGACTTGCCCCATCCCTTGTCTGCACCCCTTTGTGTCTTCTGTTTGACCCATCCAAGACTTGCCCCATCCCTGTCTGCATCCCTTTGTGTCTTTCACGGCTGCGTGGAGTGGTTTGTGGCGATTTTCGACGGCACTGAAGTATGCTTTGACTTGCTCCACTTTCTGTCTGTTTACTTTGCTGGGAGGTCTAGCATGAGCCTCATGGTCTCAATGGGTGTGCTCTTGGTGGTTCCCAGTATGACTAGCATTGCCTCGTTATGCACTCTGTCCAGCTTTAGCAGATTTGTCTGCGCCTAATCCGTAGTGAATTAGGCCTCACAACAATGGCGCAGACAAATCTGCTAAAGCTGGACAGAGTGCATAACGAGGCAATGCTAGTCATACTGGGAACCACCAAGAGCACACCCATTGAGACCATGAGGCTCAT
>JABMCL010000316.1:20000-25000 GCA_018857735.1 Alviniconcha marisindica | reverse complement strand
TGTGTCGTAAGTCTGCAAATGGGGTACGGATGACCTCTAACCTTACATCCCCCTTTTCTCTAGTTTGAAACTAGTTTAACGTTACCCCAATGTTTTTAGAACTGTTCTTTGTCTTCGGAACAACGCTTCCTCTTTGAACTACTGAACCCAAAACAACAACAACAGTAAAATAAACTGACCCACGCTGCAAATACGTACTAAATACTATGCAGTTCATGGTCATTCTTTATCAAACTACACTGCCCACATTAAAGATAAAGTTTTGGGGGCGCTTTCACAACACGACCGCTTCTGGTTGTTGTCTGCTCAGGGTGAGACGTTGCCGCACTTGGAGTAGGAGGCAGCGGTGAGGCAGACTGCGTCGTGGTCGTTTGGGGCTTCACTGGGGCGGGGTCCAGATCCATCTGAACGTCGTCCTCCACGGGACCTGGCAATGTCGATGGAGCTGCAGGGTTGAACCTCGGATTCGATGGCGGTGTCGGTTCAGGTGTCTTCTGTTCCTTCCGAGTAGTTCTGACTGCGTAAGACCTCGGTCCAATAGGCCTCACTGAGTAGTCCTGACGGCGTTCTGACTGCGTAAGACCTCGGTCCAATAGGTCTCACGACTTCAGCCTCCACCTCGTCAGGTTCCTTGATCCAGACTGGCTCTCCGGGCGACAGAGCAGGAAGCGGGGTAGCTCTGTGCTGTCTGTCAAATATTTTCTTCTGTACTTCCTTCTGATTTGCGTTCGCCAACTTCATGTCAGACAACCTGGGCCAGTCGGGTGCAAGTGAGGCAGGGACGGCAGGCACTCGCGTCCTCAGACGCCCGCCCATAGACATTTCTGCTGGCCTCAAACCACAGTGGAGAGAGGTCGCTCTGTAGCTAATTAGCGCCAGATAGGGATCCTCAGCTTTCAGCAGAAAGTTCTTTACCGTCTGTACTGCTCTCTCAGTCTCTTCATTTGCCTGCGGGTAATGGGGACTGCTGGTTTCCTGGGTAAATCCGTAGTCCGTCGCCAATCGGGCGAATTTGTGAGATGCAAATTGCGGTCCATTATCCGACTGGACGACTTCGGGGATCCCATGTCGAGCAAATATGCTCTTGCAGTGAGCAACCACAATCTCTGAAGAGGTTGATGACTGTAGGTGGGCCAGTTGGATGTCGCGAGAGAAGTAGTCTACCACTAGCAGATACTGCTGACCACACCAGTCGAGCAAGTCCATCCCAACTTTCTGCCACGGGTAGTCAGGAAAACTGCTCGGCTTCAGTGGTTCAGGTCTGGCTTTTCTCTCTTTCTCACAGGTTGCACAGTTCTCTACCATGGAGTGAATCTGTTGGTATAGTCCCGGCCACCACACAGAACACTTGGCTAATGATCTGCACTTGACGATGCTTTGATGGCCATCGTGTATTTTGCTCAATATGTCCCTCCTCAGTTCCACTGGGATGACGAGCCGGGTGCGGTAGAGTAAGAGTCCTTCTTGCGCGGTTAGATCTTCTCTCACTGTGAAGAACGGACGGATGTCTGGATCTGTCTTTGACTTGTCTGCAGGCCACCCTTCTGTGCAGTAGTAGGCAACTTGACTGCAGACCTGGTCTTCCTGCTGCTTGGTCTTGATCTCCACCAGCCGACCGTGTTGCTGGTAGACCGTCGATCAGATGCACAAAGGCTGTGGCGTCACTCTCCAGCCGACCGTGTTGCTGGTAGACCGTCGGTCAGATGCACAAAGGCTGTGGCGTCACTCTCCAGCCGACCGTGTTGCTGGTAGACCGTCGGTCAGATGCACAAAGGCTGTGGCGTCACTCTCCAGCCGACCGTGTTGCTGGTAGACCGTCGATCAGAGATGCACAAAGGCTGTGGCGTCACTCTCCAGCCGACCGTGTTGCTGGTAGACCGTCGGTCAGATGCACAAAGGCTGTGGCGTCACTCTCCAGCCGACCGTGTTGCTGGTAGACCGTCGATCAGAGATGCACAAAGGCTGTGGCGTCACTCTCCAGCCGACCGTGTTGCTGGTAGACCGTCGGTCAGATGCACAAAGGCTGTGGCGTCACTCTCCAGCCGACCGTGTTGCTGGTAGACCGTCGATCAGAGATGCACAAAGGCTGTGGCGTCACTCTCCAGCCGACCGTGTTGCTGGTAGACCGTCGATCAGAGATGCACAAAGGCTGTGGCGTCACTCTCCAGCCGACCGTGTTGCTGGTAGACCGTCGGTCAGATGCACAAAGGCTGTGGCGTCACTCTCCAGCCGACCGTGTTGCTGGTAGACCGTCGATCAGAGATGCACAAAGGCTGTGGCGTCACTCTCCAGCCGACCGTGTTGCTGGTAGACCGTCGATCAGATGCACAAAGGCTGTGGCGTCACTCTCCAGCCGACCGTGTTGCTGGTAGACCGTCGGTCAGATGCACAAAGGCTGTGGCGTCACTCTCCAGCCGACCGTGTTGCTGGTAGCATTCTCTCTCAGTCTAATTTTGTAGCTTTCCTTCATTCTGCCAAGACCTGAGTAGAGCTTCGGATACACCTCTCTGTAGTTGATAGATGTGCTCTGGACAGACTTCACACGTTGACTCAGGTGCAGTGCTTCAATCGCTGGTCTGCCGAGCAGTGGCTCTTGCACATTCTTCACAACGTAGACATCTTGAGTTGTGACAGCACCCTTGCATTCCATCTTTGAACTGAACTTGCCCAACACTTGCAGCGAGGTTTGGCCAGGGCCAAACAGTTCTTTCGTAGACTTCTGGAGCGGTGTCTTCTTCCTCGGAACGCAGGTGTCTGGGATCACTGTCACATCAGCACCCGTGTCCATCTTGAAGTGCACTCTTTGATTCTCCATGAAAACATGGACATGCCATGCCTTAGTTCCCATCGTCTTGGAAACTGTACCCAGAAAAGCGTTTTCCGCTGACTGTTCAATCACATCACTGACATCTCTGTGAGACCGGGCTTTATGTTCAGCAGACTGTCCAGCCCTGCTGTAACACATTGCGGCATAATGTCCCTTTCTAGAACACTTGTGGCGTTTTGCATCTTTGGCGGGACACAGGTCCTGTGGTTTATGCGACCTTCCACATTTCTTGAATTTCTTATGCTGTGCAGGTGTAGTCCCAGTGTTTTTTCTCTGGTTCATTCTATCTACCACCCCTGGTGTACCACTCATGATCGCCTTTGCTTGCAGATGTGATGACTCATGTGCTGGACACACTTCTATGCATGACGCCAGAGTCAGCTTTCTGTCTTCTAGAAGTTTCTGACGAACCGTGTCATCTCTAACCCCAAGGGCTATCCTAACCTCAGCATGCGTTCCTCGTTTGTCTTGAAATTGCGCGTCTTGGCAAACTTCCGCAAAGAGGATACATAAGCATGTATTGTCTCTCCCTCCTCTTGGTTTCTTTTGTTGAAGAGAAGTGTTTCATATATCTCATTGGCCTCTCCTACACAAAACTGCTCGAATTTGTCCAGTACAATGTCAATGTTATTTTGATCTTCTTGTTTCTCAAAGGAAAACCCATCAAAGATGTCAAAGGTTTCATCACTTATGCATGCCAACGAGATAGAAGTGCGATGTTTTGGAGACTCAGTGTCCAACCTTGTTGCAACTTCATAATTGTTCCACTGTCTTTTGAATTTCCGCCAAGCCACCTCTATGTTCCTGGCATGAACATCTAACTTGCTAGGCACAGGAATATTGGGTCTGAATTGGTGTCTGTATTGGTGTCCAAGCAGTCCACCAACATCTGGGTTATCATTGTCCTCCATGCCCTTGGGCTGAAGTTCAACGACTCTCCTTCACCCAAAACAGCCTCTCTTTTCAAGAGAAAACAATGACGTCTAAAAAAAATTCACACATTTGGCTCTATGGCGAAGTCTTACGCATATTTCACCAGGAATTTCAATTTCCAATTTTGAGAAACTGTTCAAAATGTTACCTGGTTGATCGCACTTCTGACACCATGTTAATATAGACTTTGGTGAGAGCCCCGGATGTCTCGTCCCGTCACGTAAGTCTACAGTCACGTCTGCTGTGTCGTAAATCTGCAAATGGGGTACGGATGACCTCTAACCTTACAGAAACCAGGGACGCGTCCACGCCATCGCTGGTGAGAAGAGCAAGGCAGGAAGGTTAAAGGGCAAGCGAAACCGGCCTGAAAACGCAGAAAGTGTGCAAATAATACCACCGGCAATCGCCCTGATGGCTGACTGGTCGTAAAACTCCATCGGCAGTCGCCCGGATGTAACCGTGTCGGTTGACTGGTCATAAAACTCCATCGGCAGTCGCCCGGATGTAACCGTGTCGGTTGACTGGTCGTAAAACTCCATCGGCAGTGGCCCGGATGTAACCGTGCTGGCTGACTGGCCGTAGAACACCAACTTACTTACTTACTCCATCGGCCGGATGTTTATTTTTCTTTCTTGAATTGTTTTTACAAGAACTATTTCTACACTCCAAGCATTTTTCTTGCTTCAGTTTCGGTCCCCGAGGGCGGACCACCGTCGGTTCGCTTTTCGCCAATGAAGACGGAAGGAAAAGGAGGGGGTAGGACAAGACGCCAGTGTAGCTAGAGCACGAAGGTTGGGAGACATGTGGGTTACCCTGACCCTGACATGTGGGATACCATAATCCTGATATATGGGTTACCCTGTCCCTGACACGCGGGTTACCCTAACCTATGGGTTACCCTAACCCTCACAGGTGGGTTACCATAATCCTGACATGGGTTACCCTGTCCCTGACATGTGGGTTACCCTAACCTAACATATGGATTACCCTGACCCTCACAGGTGGGTTACCATAACCCTGACATATAGGTTACCCTAACCCTCACGTGCGGGTTACCCTAACCCTGACACTGATGTGGGCAGACCTGCTACGACAGATGAGGCGGTCAGCATTGTTTTGAGGTTTTGTAGCTTTCACTGTCGTCACCGTTTAGAAACTAAACGAGACTGGGGGGTGGGTGGGGGGTTAGAGGGAGGGGGCGGGTGGGGGGGCTAGAGGAGGGCGGGGTGGTCGGGTGGGG
>JABMCL010000316.1:10000-12500 GCA_018857735.1 Alviniconcha marisindica | reverse complement strand
TTTATCCTATCTCAAAGGGCTCGGGGATGTACACATAGTGTGTGCCAGTGACTGTACTAATATGTTTTTATCCTATCGTCAAAAGGCCGAGTCGGGGATGTACACATAGTGTGTGCCAGTGACTGTACTAATATGTTTTTATCCTATCATCAAAAGGCCGAGTCGGGGATGTACACATAGTGTGTGCCAGTGACTGTACTAATATGTTTTTATCCTATCATCAAAAGGCCGAGTCGGGGATGTACACATAGTGTGTGCCAGTGACTGTACTAATATGTTTTTATCCTATCATCAAAAGGCCGAGTCGGGGATGTACACATAGTGTGTGCCAGTGACTGTACTAATATGTTTTTATCCTATCATCAAAAGGCCGAGTCGGGGATGTACACATAGTGTGTGCCAGTGACTGTACTAATATGTTTTTATCCTATCATCAAAAGGCCGAGTCGGGGATGTACACATAGTGTGTGCCAGTGACTGTACTAATATGTTTTTATCCTATCATCAAAAGGCCGAGTCGGGGATGTACACATAGTGTGTGCCAGTGACTGTACTAATATGTTTTTATCCTATCATCAAAAGGCCGAGTCGGGGATGTACACATAGTGTGTGCCAGTGACTGTACTAATATGTTTTTATCCTATCATCAAAAGGCCGAGTCGGGGATGTACACATTGTTTACCCATAGAGCCCACAAGAGTGACTGCACATAACGGGCCAACTCAGACATGTGCATCGAATTTTTCTTCCCAGCCTAAAAACCAAACAGGGCATAACAAGCAGAATATTAAATGCATTTCTAATGTGCCGAGTCCTTCCGTGACACATGTGTGAGGCTCCATCTCAAGCCCTTATGTTTTCATCTCTAACCCTTACGTTTCCATCTCTAGCCCTTACGTTTCATCTCTAACTCTTACGTTTCCATCTCTAGCCCTTACGTTTCCATCTCTAACCCTTACGTTTCCATCTCTAGCCCTTCTTACGTTTCCATCTCTAACCCTTACGTTTCCATCTCTAGCCCTTCTTACGTTTCCATCGCGCGAAACAGGAATGGGGAGTGCGAGACGGGGACGGGATGACAAATAGGGTGGCAGGGTACCATCAAAGAAACGAAAGCAAAGATGGCTATTTTGAAAGGTTTGACTGGCAGCCAGTGAAGCGCTTCGAGGAATGGTTAACATGTTTATGTCTGCTGTTGTTCCTCCCCCCCCCCCCCCCCCCCCCCCACACACACACATACATTTTTTTATATTTACATGGCTCTGGAAGGAAATATCACGACCGACAACTCTCAAGTGGTTGTCTCTGGAAATGGCGATGTGCAGAAAGTTTACCTGTACAGCCTGCAAATGAGACGGGACGCAACAGGCTGCAATGGGGATTGCTTGACTGATTAACTGGTCGCTTTTATTTTGATTGATTTATTGATCGCTTTTATATTGATTGATTGGTCGCTTTTATACTGATTGATTGATCGCTTTCATACTGATTGATTGATTGATCGCATTTATATTGATTGGTTGACTGGTCGCTTTTATATAGCACTATTCTCTGCTGTCGAGCAGACTTCGCTTGTGTCGCATGTGATCCTGTAGGAGTGTTTGTAGCTTTTCACAGCGCGTTTCTGAACACCCACTGCAGTGGTGTACCTACAGCGCTACTTGGTTCTTTACATGACTGAAGCCACGTTTCTGAACACCCACTGCAGTGGTGTACCTACAGCGCTACTTGGTTCTTTACATGACTGAAGCCACGTTTCTGAACACCCACCGCAGTGGTTTACATACAGCGCTACTTGGTTCCTTACATGACTGATGCCACGTTTCTGAACACCCACCGCAGTGGTTTACATACAGCGCTACTTGGTTCCTTACATGACTGATGCCAGGGGAAACTGCTGCCGTCTCGGACCGCGCGGTTCCGTGTACACGAGACAACCATGCACCATTTTACAGTGTCACTTCATGCATAGCCATGTAGCCTATGTTGGGTGCACGTGTGTTAACTGTAACCTTCCAACTGCATGTTTGGCACGACCACCAGGATCCAGCTTTTACGTGCTACTGCAGTAACATTGGGGTGGAACAAGATGCCGTGTGCTACTGCAGTAACATGGGGTGGAACCAGACTGATACAGCGTGCTACTGCAGTAACATTGGGGTGGAACCAGATACAGCGTGCTACTGCAGTAACATCGGGGTAGAACCAGATACAGCGTGCTACTGCAGTAACATCGGGGTGGAACCAGATACAGCGTGCTACTGCAGTAACATGGGGCGGAACCAGACTGATACCGCATGCTACTGCAGTAACACTGGGGTAGAACCAGATACCGCGTGCTACTGCAGTAACATTGGGGTGGAACCAGACTGATACCGCGTGCTACTGCAGTAACATTGGGGTGGAACCAGATACCGCGTGCTGCTGCAGTAACATTGGGGTGGAACCAGATACCGCGTGCTGCTGCAGTAACATTGGGGTGGAACCAGATACCGCGTGC
>JABMCL010000316.1:0-5000 GCA_018857735.1 Alviniconcha marisindica | reverse complement strand
GCTGGCTGTCAAAAATGACACCAAGGTTACGAGCTGCATTAAAAAATGGGATGTCACTGTGACCCATACATAATAAAGACGGAAGATCAATTCCAACAGCAGAGCCTGCCAGAAGAATCTCAGTTTTGTCGTCATTTAACTGAAGTTTATCCTGAACTACTCAGAGCTTCACATCTGAAATGCAGGATTCGATGGTCCGTGCGAGAGTGAATGCTTCAGAAGGAGAATCAGTTCTGTACAGTTCAGTATCATCTACAAACATGTGATGAGAGACAGAGTGGTGACTGATTACATCAGAAAGAGGCTGAGTGTATACAATGAAAAGAATTGGTCCCGGGACAGAACCCTGGGGGACCCCACAAGTCAGAAGCGAAGGAGAGGATTTTACTTCATTCACAGTTACTGTTTGTGTCCTATCACGCAGGTAAGACTCGAAGAACGACAAAGCAAGATCACAAATGCCGAAAGCGTTTTCGAGGCGAGTCGGAAGGATGCTATGATCGATAGTGTCGAAGGCAGCGCTTAGATCCAGAAGAGTAGGAATGGAGATAGAGCCAGAGTCTGAAGCAGTCAGGAGGTCAATGAAAACGCGAAGGAGAGCTGTCTCGATCAGTACTGTGTTTTCGCCGATAAGCTGACTAGGTGTGCCAAAGATTATCCAGATGACGAAAACTTTGGCCAAGAACAGTTTTCTCATTGAGTTTGGACACAAAGGGCAGATTTAAAACAGGCCTAAAGCCTTTAAACAAATTTGGGTCCAGGTTTTTCTTTAAAAGGGGTATGGCTGCTTTCATACAGGAAGGACAAATACCGGTGGTCAAGGACTAGTTTACAATGGCGGTGGGCCAGGAACACTGTCGTCAGAACACTCAAACAGTAAGGACGTTGGAATCGGGTCCAATAGGAGCACAAGTCAAAAGGAAGTAAACTAATGACTGACTGACTGACTGGCTGGCTGACTGACTGGCCCGCTGGCTGACTGATTGACTGACTGACTGGCTGCCTGGCTGTCTGGTTGGCTGTCTGTCTGTCTGGCTGACTGACTGACTAACCTGACTGACTGGCAGGATGGCTGGCTGACTGACTGACTGACTAACCTGACTGACTGGCTGGCTGGCTGGCTGGCTGGTTGGCTGGCTGGCCTGAGTGGTTGGCTGGCCGGCTGGCTGGCTGACCGACTGGACGGCTGGCTGACTGTCCACAGGACTGGTTAATCGACTGACTGGCAAACCAGTTGACTGACTTGCTCGCTGGCTGACTGATTGACAGACTGGCTAACCACGTGACTGACTGATTGACTGACTGGTTAGCCAAGTGACTGACTGACTGGCTAACCAACTAACTGACTGACTCACTGGATGGCTAGCAAACTTACTGATTGACCGACTAACTGGCTAGCCAAGTGACTGACTGACTGGCTAACCAACTAACTGACTGACTCACTGGATGGCTAGCAAACTTACTGATTGACCGACTAACTGGCTAGCCAATTGACTGACTTGCTCTCTCTGGCTAGCCAACCGACTGACTAACTGGCTGGCTAGTAAAGTTACTGATTGACTGGCTACCTAGTAAACTTATTGATTAACTGGTTAGCCAACTGACTGACTACTGCTCAGTTGACTGTTTCTTACACGTTCATGGATTGGAATGGAAATGTAACTCTGAATTGAATGCTAACTGGCCCTGTCCTACTGACTGACTAACAAAATCTTTTTTGTTGTTAGTGTGTGTGTGTGTGTGTGTGTGTGTGTGTGTGCGTGCGTGCGTGCGTGCGTGCGTGCGTGCGTGCGTGCGTGCGTGCGGTGGGTGGGTGGTGCGTGCGTACGTGTGTGTGTGTGTGTGTGTGTGTGTGTGTGTGTGTGTGTGTGTGTGTGTGTGTGTGTGTGATAATAATACATAGTACTTCTATAGTGCAATGCCCATAACCCACCACCTCTACATCCACACATGCAGCCAATCATCAAACTGCGCAGAAAAGGTGTTTCACAAACCAAGAGAGAAGCGTTCTTTAAAAATATGTGTTTTCAGATTTTTCTTGAAAGAGGAGAGAGATGGAGAGCTGCGGACGTTTGTAGGAAGAGAGTTCCAGATTTCAGCGGTTGAAAGTGGAAAGGTCTGTTTGGAGCAGATTTGAGGTTAGTTTTGGGGACTTTCAGCAGTTTTTCACTGCTGGACCGAAGAGGTCGAGAGGGTTGTGTGTGTGTGCGTGCGTGTGTGAGTGTGCGTGTGTGTGTGTGAGTGTGCGTGTGTGTGAGTGTGCGTGTGCGTGTGTGTGTGTGCGTGTGCGAGTGTGCGTATGTGTGTGCGCGCGCGCGCGCGCGCGCGTGTGTGTGTGTGTGTGTGTGTGTGTGTGTGTGTGTGTGTGTGTGTGTGTGCAAAATGTATGTATGTGTGTTGGGTGGGGGGGGGGGGGGGGGAGAGGGGGCGCTCTCATGCTTCCTTAACTCTGACAGTGAAATATCCTTCTTACTAAATTTTGCCAGGGCAGCAGTTTCATGCCCATCAATCCTTGCAAACTTGATAGGTGCCGTCACTGAACTCTGGTGGAGGTGCAAATCCGGCCACAAACGTGATAGGTGCCGTCACTGAACTCTGGTGGAGGTGCAAATCCGGCCACAAACGTGATAGGTGCCGTCACTGAACTCTGGTGGAGGTGCAAATCCGGCCACAAACGTGATAGGTGCCGTCACTGAACTCTGGTGGAGGTGCAAATCCGGCCACAAACGTGATAGGTGCAGTCACTGAACTCTGGTGGAGGTGCAAAAGCAGGCCACACCGTCAGGTAACGGTAGTCAACGTCGGTGGAGTGATATGAGGGCATCCTCGTTGTAAACACATCTAGTCGCTATCGCCCTCTGAGAGCGACGGCCGACGTGACAGGCCTTCAACGCTGCACATACCAGCGCATATCGCGCGTTCCACCGAATAAATTATGGACAGCGGACTGACGTATGAACGGGGAATTTCCATTAGAGTTACGCGCGTAGCCTGTTGCACCGGTCCTGCATGTCTGGGGCTAATCACATGCAGGAGGGGAGAGAATCCTCGCGGGTTGCCTGTTGCACCGGCCCTGCATGTCTGGGGCTAATCACATGCAGGAGGGGAGAGAATCCTAGCGGGTTGCCTGTCAGCGAGAAAGTCAGTGATACATGTGGTAGGAGGGTTGGGTGGACTCTTGAAACTTCAACCGGCTTTAACGCAAAACCCGGTATGAAAGTGCCATTATATACATGATTATTTTTGATATATGTATTATTTATTTATTTTTTATTTATTTTTATTAATTAATTAATTTATTTTATTTATTTATTGGGGGGGGGGGGGGGGGGGGGGGGGCGGGGGGCGGGGGGATTCTCCACTGCATGTCGTCAGTTGGAGTAGAGAACAATGACCATTGTTTTAATTCTTTTTAAAGTTTGAATCATAAATTATACTAATAAATATTAAAGGACCTAACCAATTTTACAACAAATTGTAGTTTTACAACAAAATGTTACCTCCGTGTGTGCACAAAGTCACGAAAAGCGGGACCGAAAATGTTGCTAACACTGACTCGCTGCGAGCTCGGTCAACAATGATATTTATTATACAGAACAACACTGACTCAGTGAGACCTCGGTCAATATATTATACAGAACAACACTGACTCAGTGAGACCTCGGTCAATATATTATACAGAACAACACTGACTCAGTGAGACCTCGGTCAGTATATTATACAGAACAACACTGACTCAGTGAGACCTCGGTCAATATATTATACAGAACAACACTGACTCAGTGAGACCTCGGTCAATATATTATACAGAACAACACTGACTCAGTGAGACCTCGGTCAATATATTATACAGAACAACACTGACTCAATGGGACCCCGGTCAATATATTATACAGAACAATACTGATTAAGTGAGACCTCGGTCAATATATTATACAGAACAACACTGATTAAGTGAGACCTCGGTCAATATATTATACAGAACAACACTGATTAAGTGAGACCTCGGTCAATATATTATACAGAACAACACTGATTAAGTGAGACCTCGGTCAATATATTATACAGAACAACACTGATTCGATCAGAGCTTGGTCAGTATATTATACAGGACAACACTGACTGGATAATAACTCGGTCAAAATACAATGCAAACCAACATTGACTCGATCATGGGAGCTTGGTGAAACTGAATATACAAAACGACACTGACTCGATAAGAACTCGACAGGTAGCACAGAATAATCTACCCTTTTTCTTCACAAATAATTTCTTCTGTTGGCTCATCGTTAGGCCTTAATATGATGTAGCAAAAGTAAATGTTATCGACGTTGACTGTGAGGAACACTGCTCCACGCGGACATGCATGAAAGGTCGGTAGCTGGAGCACGAACCTCGTACTATGTGCCAGGGGCAGTCACTCACCCTACACAAATAGAATGCAGATGCGGCAAGAGGTTACTGCCCTTCCTCCATAAAAAGGCGGCAGAGATATCAGTACAATTTATATCTATATATACGACCCACCTTTAGCATTCCGCATATCAGTACAATTTATATCTATCTATACGACCAACCTTTAGCATTCCGCATATCAGTACAATTTATATCTATATATACGACCCACCTTTAGCATTCCGCGTATCAGTACAATTTATATCTATATATACGACCCACCTTTAGCATTCCGCATATCAGTACAATTTATATCTATATATACGACCCACCTTTAGCATTCCGCATATCAGTACAACTTATATCTATATATACGACCCACCTTTAGCATTCCGCGTATCAGTACAATTTATATCTATATATACAACCCACCATTAGCATTCCGCATATCAGTACAATTTATATCTATATATACGACCCACCTTTAGCATTCCGCGTATCAGTACAATTTATATCTATATATACGACCCACCTTTAGCATTCCGCGTGAGCAGGTTTGGCCTAGTGCTAAGGCGTTAGGCCAGTAAGCAGAGGGATCTCGGTTC
>JABMCL010002095.1:122500-126761 GCA_018857735.1 Alviniconcha marisindica | reverse complement strand
AATCGCCACATTCCATGTACTCCACGCCACATTCAGATCACACCATATATGGCCACATCATTTATGCACCACCACATCTCGCATCACACCACATTTTACACAACATTGCACCGCATTTCACATGCTCCACATCTTGCATCAGTCCACCACATCTGTGATCACACCTAATTCCACATCCCACTACCATGTTTCACATAACATTCCACATCACGCATCAGTAGCACCAC
Organism: Alviniconcha marisindica; assembly: GCA_018857735.1. Taxonomy (NCBI): domain Eukaryota; kingdom Metazoa; phylum Mollusca; class Gastropoda; family Provannidae; genus Alviniconcha; species Alviniconcha marisindica. Next base: position 126,534 of record JABMCL010002095.1, on the reverse strand, counting down.
CACATTCTACATCCCACCACTTATCACATCTCGCATAACACCACCTCCACTAACGCGTACCACACCGTGTCACAGCCCACACTCTACCTCGCTCCACATCGCACAACGTTCCACATTCCATGCCACAGAACATGTACCATTCCATATTACACCACCACTTTCCATAACCCCATTTCAGTTTGAGAGACTCGGAACTATATGTGATCCGTTTTGTTACGTTCTTTCATTCACATACAACCTTTTATACCACATATCGAACCCAACGCTAAAATAGTGGTGGAACAGTGCAACTTTATAAAGTGTCAGAAAAAGTAATACCAGTTATTACACTGCCCCCAACTCCCCCGCAAGATCAGCACGACAGTCGCACAATGCCTCCTACCATCTTCCAGCATAAGACTGCCTACAGGCAAAACTCGTTCTTCCGGAATCGGACTATTGCCGAGTGGAACTGTCTTCCGCCGGAGGTGGTGACGGAGACATTCATAATCCTGGATATACTCCCCCCCCCCCCCCCCCCCCCCCCCCGAAATATCTGGTGGGTGGTTGGTTGAGTGTTGCTTTACGTCCACAGAAACCGTAGGCTTATTAGGGGCAGAGCCCAGGACGGCCACCTCGACTTTCACACAGTTCCCGAGCTCTGATTCTGGTGGTAACAGTGTAGCGATAGGTATATAATCTCTCTCTCCCTCCCCTCCCCCCTCCCATAGTTCAGGAGCTGTGTGAGAGTCGAGGTGGCCGTCCCGGGCTGTCCGTCCTAACGAGCCTTCTGGTTTCCGTGGCCGTAAAACTATTGAACCATGCTTCGGCACTGGTCACAGCTTGTCCCTAATATGTCAACTGACATCTGAGGACATTAAGCATCACTTCATCATCATCATCGTCTTCCCCCCTCCCCCATCTCCGTCCCTAATAAGCCTTGTGGTCTTGGGACGACCTACTCGTAGGCCTGTACCCGATCAATCGCCCTTTTCGGGGGGGCGGGGGGGGGGGGCTGTCCCCAACTGACCGTACCGTGGTCTCGGTGGACTCGTAAGCCCCTACTGACAATCGGTAGGTGAGCTGGCTTGGCATAGCGTTAGGCGACCGGTAAGCGCAAAGACCTCGGTTCGTTGATTCCGTTTCGGCTCTCCTCTCAGTCTTCAAAATTAAGTCACCTTGTGGTTTATGGCGACACTATGTCTTTGTAGCTTTGCCCGGCCTTTGGTGGCACACACATACACACACACGCACTGTCACGCACACACACAGTGACTCGACTCGCACTCGCGCGCACACACACACACACACACACACACTGACACACACAGTGACACGACCGCGCGCGCACACACACACACACACACACACACACACACACACACACTACGTGTTAACCCTTGCATTGCCCCAGCATGTAATACTCCCGGGCTGAAAGATGCACGGACCGTCTACATTGTCATAGGACCTTGCTACAGGACTGAAAGATGCACTGTCCTATAATGCATCTACTTTGTAATGCTTATGTATTTTGATGAAAATCCGTTTATCACCGGGGGGGGGGGGGGGGGGGGGGGGGGGGGGGGGGGGAGAGAAGCCTGAAGAGTTTGAAGTTTATTGGTCGTTTTCAAGTGACGTAATGATAATAATAATTACAGTATTTATGAAGCGCAAAATCCTGTCGCGTAGAGACTATTCTAAGTGCATACACGCGCGCACGCACGTACGCAAGCACGCGCGCGCGCACGCTCACCACACACACACACACACACACACACACACATTCACTCAGTCACATACACGCACACACACACACACGCGCACACACACACTCACTCACGTACACACACACACACAGGTGCACGCACGCGCGCGCGCACACAAACACACACACACACATAGAGGCACCCGCACATACGAGCCAACTGACTACATAAAGCTTAAACGGGTGACAATGATGAGGTTAAAATTTAATTGGTCGCATGTTGAATGGAGTGAATAAGCCTAGCTTCCACCTGCACAGGTTTTACGGGAAAGGCACTTTACTGAGATCTGAGCATTTGTGCAATGTTGTAAGACGTTGCTTAACTTTTGAGCTTGAATCTTTAGGAGCTTGACCTTTCCATGACAGCCGTACGTACACGAGGGTCTTTAATTTACACTTTATTAATTCCTTGCGGGGAGTTCGGGTCGGCTTGCCTGGGTCAAGGCTATATAATACACAGCCGCCGCAAGAGCAGCGTTGAAGCCGTTTGTTCAGTGTGATGCCGCATTAATGTTGGCCTCCTTTTCGCAGTGCAACGCAGAAATTCTATGAAAGTCAAAAGAATTCTGCTGAAATTTCTCACGCGAGACAAGAAATCAAATCTTGAATAACCAAAAATCTGGCCGGGTCAGCTCAGGGACGATTTTCCCGCCCTTTCGTTTTCGATTTCCAACTGCCTGAATATCTTTTACCGTGCGCTGTCCAGAAACGTACAAGTCTGATACGTTTTGGTCCTGTCCGAGAGCGACTGACTAGCTGCTCAGCCCGTTTAAAAAGAAAAGCCTTCAGGCAGAAGAAGTACAGCGCCGAGTTTGGGCTGGGCCAGGATAGGATCGAACCCCCTCCCTCCTATTTTGCGTCCATAGTTGAGACTGACCCTGATAATACACAGGACGGATGCGATACCTCCTCTCTGCTGCTTAGATAACAGGTATTGGAAGATTGACCCTGATAATACATAGGTGGCCAATCACCCTATGCACGCATACCTTAACGTATGAAAACAGAAGATGGACCATGATAATACACAGCGGGTAAATTTCTCCCCATGCACATAATTATACTCTAGCGTGTGACAACAGAAAATAGACCCTAATATCACACGGGGGAGGCGGAAGGGGGGGGGGGGGATCCGGGAGGGAGGTGTAATTGTCTCCCCATGCATCATCTATACGCGAACGTGTGACAACTGAATAATCTGTCCTCAGGCGTCTATATTCCAGCGTGCGACAACATAAGGTGGACCTTAATAACACACAGGTGGTAAATCTCTCCCCATGCATATATATACACGAACGTGTGACAACTGAACAATCTTTCCTCATGCATTTATAGTCCGGCGTGAGACTACAGAACGTGGAATAACAAACACTGGGGTACTCGTGCATCTATATTCCAGCGTGTGACAACAACGTGGAATAACAAACACTGGGGTACTCATCCATCCATACTGTAGCATGTGACAACGGAACCTGGAGCTTAATTAACTTTATAGGTTGTTAGACACATAGGGGGTAATCTCTCGTGCACGTCGACTGTAGCGTGTGACAATATAATATGGAGCATAAAAGCACACAGGGGATAAATCTCTCCCCGTGCATCTATAGACGAGCGTGTGACAACTGAACAATCTTTGCTCGTGCATCTCTATTATAGCGTGGGGCAACAGAAGGTTTATCTTAATAACACACAGGGGGTAAATGTATCCTTAATAATAATAATAATGCACATTTATCATGCGCTCATCAACGCCCCGAGCGCTCACACGACACATATCAACCCGAATACGATACTCCATACACATGCTGAGCACAGTCCCACCCAAACATTTACATAAAGTACTATACGGAAAAACAAACACACGCGCTACACACACACACACACACACACACACACACACACACACACACACACACACACACACACAATGACTGTAGCAGAAACTGGGTACTGATATTAGTTGGGATGAAAATACTGTGAGAAGAGGAAGGTTTTCAGTTTGGCTTTAAAAGATGGAAGGGTTGAGCAGTGTCTAAGGTCTTGTGGGAGTGAATTCCAAATGTGGGGTCCAAAAGCAAGAGAAGGTGCGAAAGCCACGAGTCTTGCGTTTGTATTTTTGGATTTTCAGCATGCGGGTGTCGGAAGAAGAGCGTGGTGTACGAGGCGGAGTGTAGACATGCAGCAGTTCAGAGAGATAAGCAGGACGGAACTAAATGTCTCTCTTATGCAGGCATACTCTCTAGAGTATGGCAACAGGAAGTGGTAAGCCGATGATGATGATGTAGAGCTT
>JABMCL010002095.1:105000-115000 GCA_018857735.1 Alviniconcha marisindica | reverse complement strand
ACAGAAAAAGACAGACAGACAGACAGACAGACAGACAGACAGACAGACAGACAGACAGACAGACAGACAGACAGACAGACAGACGGACGGGACGGACAGACAGACAGACAGAAGCAGAGACAGAGACAGAGAGACGTGGATAGAGGCAACTCGAGAGAGAGAGAGAGAGAGAGAAAAGAGGAGAGAGAGAGAGAGAGGAGAGAGAGAGAGAGGGGAGAGAGAGAGAGGGAGACAGAGAGAACAAGAGAAAACAGGAGACAGAGAGCAGAGAGACAGAGATTGGTGAGTGGTGGCAGTGTGTGGGGGGTGGGAGGGGGCGTTGGGGGTGGGGGGTGGGGATGAGGAGAAGAGGAGGGGAAGAGAAGAGCAAAGGGCTCGTGATATTGACACGGTTGTCGGAGGTTAGGGCTCGTGTTGTCGATTTCGTCGCCACCGCTGAAAGCGTTCTCTTCCTCACGTACAGCCGTGGGAAAAAAAAGTCTTGTATGCTTACTGGGAGTCTGGGCGAATTGTTGGGGTTGGTGTCCCGCAGTCTGACCTGTGCACGAAAGCCGATATGTCCGTCTGCCTTCACCGACAGGCCCATGGGAGGAGTTAAGCGGATTATATAAAACCGAAAAGGTTCCTGCAGGGACAGATTGGTGGCATTAGTATAGTCTACTCTTGCACACCTGTACTAGACAGACAGACAGACAGACATAGAGACAGACACACGTCCACACGCACACACACACACACACACACACACACACACACACACACACACACACACACATAGACAGACAGACAACACACCCACAGACAGACAGACAAATACACGCACATCACACACACGCAGACAGAGAGAGACACACACACACAGACACACACACATGCCCACGAGTACACTAGAAAACACACATACACACACGCACACACACACACCACACACACACACACACACACACACACACACACACACACACACACACACACACACACACACACACACACACACACATGCGCCCATGACACACACACACACACACACACACACACACACACACACACACACACACACACACACACACACACACACACACACACACACACACACACACACACACACACACGTGCACGCAAATCACTACACGCAGACCAACACTTATAATTATACGTACTCTCTATGTCCTCTGATGTCCCTCTTCTCTCTCCGCCCTCCATCCCCCACAATCCCAACCCCCCGACCCCCCTCCCATCTGTCCCTTCCTCCCTCTACCCCCGTCTCTCCCTTCCTCCCTCGCCCCTCCCTCCCATCACTTACTCGTGTTCTCAGCTGTCTGCACTAATGCTAGAGTTACATCAATCACATCCACCGAGCAACCAAAGGAAGACCAGCTGCATCAGCCTTATATATAATAAATGTACAGCAAAACAAACCCCGCCCCACAATAAAGGTTTCAAAACGACAACAACAACAAAAACAAAAACAAAAACTATGGCGAATAAATCATTGCGGAGAGAGAGAGAGAGAGAGAGAGAGAGAGAGAGAGAGAGAGAGAGAGAGAGAGAGAGAGAGAGAAAAGAGAGACAGGACAGAGACAGAGACAGAGACAGAGACACAGAGACAGAGACAGAGACAGAGAGACAAGAGAAGAGACAGAGAAGACAGACAGAGAAGGACAGAAAGACAGAGAGAGAGAGAGAGAGAGAGAGAGAGAGAGAGAGAGAGAGAGAGAGAGAGAGAGAGAGAGAGAGAGAGAGAGAGAGAGAGAGAGAGAGACAGACAGACAGACAGACAGACAGACAGACAGACAGACAGACAGACAGAGACAGAGACAGAGACAGACAGACAGAGACAGAGACAGAAAAAAGAAAAGAAAAAAACTACAGCGAATAAATCATTGGGGGGGGGGAGAGAGAGAGAGAGAGAGAGAGAGAGAGAGAGAGAGAGAGAGAGAGAGAGAGAGAGAGAGAGAGAGAGAGAGAGAGAGAGAGAGAGAGAGAGAGACAGAGACAGACGAGACAGAGACAGACAGAGACAGGGACAGAGAGACAGACAGAGATAGACAGAGACAGAGACAGAGACAGACAAAGAGTGACAGAGACAGGCAGAGACAGAGAGTGTGTCACCCCAAAGCAACCGAACTCGGATGTTTACAGTTTAAATTGCGTGGAGTGGTTCTTCTCCCATCCATCAAAAGGCAAATAAAATTAATTTAAAAAATAGAAAAAGAAAGAAAGAAAGAAAGGAAGAAAGAAAGAAAGAAAGCAGACCAAACAACCGAAAATCGAAAACAAAAACAAAATACAAAGAAATACTGGCCTGACCTTTGGGATCCGTCCCAGGTTTTGAGGACCTGAAGTTTGTTTGTTGCCTTCATCATTTCCGACGGTGACAGATTTGACTGGCGGACAAAGTTCTGACAGGTGGCCGCAACGGATGTAACTGAGAAAGCCGACAGATTCTTGGGCAGTTCATCCGTCAGCTTAAACTAAGCTAAAGGACACAACACACACAAATAATAATCAACAAGTGGACCGAGAGAGAGCTAGTTCCATGGTGTGGTAATTAGTTACGTATGATGTAATGTAGGCTACGTCAGTGTGTGCGTGCGTGGTGCGTGCGTGGGTGTGTGTGTGGCGTTGTGTGTGTGGTGTGTGTGTGTGTGTGTGTGTGTGTGTGTGTGTGTGGGGGGTGGAGAGAGAGAGAGAGGAGAGAGAGAGAGAAGAGCAAGAGGTGTGTGTGCGTGTGCGCGTGTGTGTGTGTGGTCGTGTGTGTGTGTGTGTGTGCGTGTGTGTGTGTTGTGTGTGTGTGCGTGCGTGCGTGCGTGCCGTGTGCGTGCGTGCGTGTGGTGTGTCGGCTTGGCGCCCGATCGTGTGTGTGTGTGTGTGTGTGTGTGGTGTGTGTGTGTGTGTGTTTGTGTGTGTCCGTGTGTGCGCGTGCGTGCGTGCTGCATGTTAGTGATATGCTGCGTGCTGCGCTGTGTGTGCTGGTGGTGGTGTGCGTGCGTGGTGTGTGGTGTGTGTGTTGTGTGTGTGTGTGTGTGTGTGTGTGTGTGTGTGTGTGTGTGTGTGTGTGTGTGTGTGTTGTGTTGCGCGCGCGGTCGTGAAGAGATATGCAATAATTGTTTATGTTGTTGATAGTGACCTGACTGCGTCACACACAGACTCAGGCAGGCAGATAGAAATATACAGACACACACACACACACACACACACACACACACACACACACACACACACACACACACACACACACACACACACACACACACACCGTAAATGACACACCCAAAGGTTCCCAGACATGTCCAGATCCACATACAATGTGAAGCAAACCGAAAAGACCTAGGTGCGACAGGTATTGCAGTGCATACAATAAAGCATTTTGTACGAGTCGACCTTTTTTCATTTTTACAACAGTGAACCAGTATTTCATGCATCTCCTGTATGCTCAATGGGTATTCAATTACCTCGACTCCATAAGCGAGCAAAGTCGACATTCTTGGAATAACAATCAGCAATCTTTTTAAAGGCACATACATCACCATATAAATCACTTCTTTGAATGTCACTGTGGTTTGGATATTAGACACCAAAACTTCGAATACACAAGTAAGCGTAGGGTGCATTCGGCAATCAAAAGGTCTGAAGAAACTGTAAATAGGGATTGTTTACCCTATGTCCACAGAGGTTTTAAAATACTCACCACGCCTTCTTTTGTGTTGTGTGTGTGTGTGTGTGCGTGCTGTGTGTGTGTGGGTGTGCATGTGTTGTGTTTTGTGCTGTTGTGTGTGTGTGGTGGGGTGTGTGTGGTTTGTGTGTGTGTGTGTGTGTGTGTGTGTGTGTGTGTGTGTGTGAGAGAGAGAGGGAGAGAGAGAGGAGAGAGAGAGAGAGAGAGAGAGAGAGAGAGAGAGAGAGAGAACAACACACACACACACACCCACCACCACCACACACACACGCACGCACGACCAGCACGCACGCACGCACGCACACGCACCACGCACGCACGCACGCACGCACGCACACACACACACACACACACACACACACAGAAACAGAGACAGAGAGACAGAAAGACAGAGACAGGGACAGAGACAGAGACAGGGACAGAGAGAGACTAATTTATCACCCGATCAAAGAAGACAGTGCACTGGGTGGCGCTGAACGCCAGATACGTGTTCGTAGAATAGTATACCAATTTATGACGCGTTGCCGACACCATCGAGTGACGTGGGAAGCCAAAGGCGAGCGGGTCTTTTTATGACTTCATGGAAAACGTGCCGTTTCATGGTGACGTTGTTTGTTGTCAACTGCATCCAACAGCTTCACTGTAATCAGTCTCGCTGTGTCCGCTCTCTCTGTGTGTCTCCCTTTGTCTCTCTGTCTCCTTGTCTCTGTCTCTGTCTCCGTCTCTCTCTCTTCTCTCTCTCTCTCTCTCTCTCTCTCTCTCTCTCTCTCCTCTCTCTCTCTCTCTCTGTCTCTGTCTCTCTGTGACTTGTGTGTGTGTGTGTGTGTGTGTGTGTGTGTGTGTGTGTGTGTGTGTGTGTGTGTGTGTGTGTGTGTGTGTGTGTGTGTGTGTGTGTGTGTGTGTGTGTGTGTGTGGTCGTGAAGGATATGCAATAATTGTTTATGTTGTTGATAGTGACCTGACTGCGTCACACACAGACTAAGGGCAGCACAGAATATACAGACTCACACACACACACACACACACACACACACACACACACACACACACCCAAACCCCCCCCTAAATGACACACTCAAAGTTTCCCAAAAGGGAGGTGGGGGGAGGAGGGGGAAAGGGGAGAGGAGAGGAGCGGTGGCGGTTGGGGAGGCAAGGGGAGGGGGCTGCCCACCATACAAACCCCACGACAGGAAAGGATTGTCTCGTACACCTCTGCAGAAATTCGACCAACGTACGATGCTTTGTCTGGACATAACGGGGGCCCTGTCCAGCTACCTTTCCTCAGGAAAAACTCCCCGATTTTTGCGAGGCGCGAGAGGGGGAAGGCTGAGGATGGGGGGCTTGGTGGGGGGAGGAGGGAGGGTTTCCCAATTTCACACATTGTATACAAAATATCACCAACCCAAACTAATACATCTACATACATAGCAGACAGAGAATGGCGGGCTGACTCCGCCCAGTGAAGTAGTCAGAAGACTAGGAGCTGCATGGCCACACTTCAGTTTTGAGTAGGCTACAAATCTATCAGACTATACACTGTCAGTCGCTTTATTTCCAAGTCTCTCCGCGCGGTGTCTGTCGATCCCTTAATTCTCTTGCCATGTATATCTGTATATATATATATATATATATATATATATATATATATATATATATATTAGCTAAGCTAGGCTAAGCGCAGATGCTGCCCGTGTTGAAATTGAATAAGCTTGTCACTTGCATCTCTCACGTCCAGCTGACTATAGGCGTGAAAATGTCAGTCGCCGGTCGCTACTAGTCCGGCGTCCACTGACTGGCCTGGAGCGTGTCATGTCAGTGGCCGGCAAGTTGAATCGGTCCAGTCAGTCAGTCGTTCTGCCAGTCGATCGCTGAGAGAGAGAGAGAGAGAAGAGAGAGAGAGAGAGAGAGAGAGAGAGAGAGAGAGAGAAAAAAAAGGGGGGAGCAGAGAGAGAGAGAGAGAGAGAGAGAGAGGAAGAAGAAGAAGAAAAAAAAAAATACTTTATTACACAAGGATAAAGATTTAAGCACGAGTCGGCTTTTTTGCAAATCTGTCCCTGATGACAAACACAGCTGATGACAAACACAGCTGATGACAAACACAGCTGATGACAAACACAGCTGATGGCAAACACAGCGACACTCAATACATCAAGCAAGAATACAATTAATTATGCGGGAGAAAAAGAAAGAAAAAGAAAACGACTTAAAAACAAAACAAAAACTAATTTCTGTCTAAAACTTCACAACATACGAAAAAGAGCAATAATAAAGCAAAGTAAGACAAATTCAAAAAAAATTTTTAAAAAAAAAAAGGGGAGAGAGAGAGAGAGAGAGAGAGAGAGAGAGAGAGAGAGAGAGAGAGAGAGAGAGAGAGAGACACACACACACACACACACACACACACGAGGGGGGGGGAGAGAGAGAGAGAGAGAGAGAGAGAGAGAGAGAGAGAGAGACGGAGAGACAGAGAGACAGACAGAGACAGAGACAGAGAAAAGTTTTATCCGTCCCAGGGAGAAATCACCGTGAAAGGAACAGACTCATCTCCAGCGGCAGACGCGACAGGTTGTCACACCACGTTTTGGACTTTGCGTGTTCGCCTGAAAGCTTTGCCGCTCTTAATGTTTTGGGGACAACCAAATTTCTTCAACTGGAGATTGCTTTGCGCCGCCGTTAGAGACCAGTTCTTAGTCGAAGGGGGCGCGGTACGTTGCTTTGTATGGATGTAACTGGCTGAATACCTCATTTCAACCGACGGTGAAGTAACACGAGACGTACACGATAGCGCTACACTGCAGTTGCACAGGATTGATGAATTCAAGATCCAAACACATTAAAGGTTGAAAAGAGCACTCATTTATTATGACACAGACACACAATCTGCAAATTTTCGGGGTAATTCCCTTTGTCAAGCTACAAAACGACACTTGGACAACAGTTAAACGGTTTACGAGTAAAAACGACACTTAAACAACAGTTGAACGATTTCAAACGGCTAAAACCCGTCTAACTGTTGTTTAAGTGTCGTTTTGTAGCTTGACAAAGGGTATTACCCGAAAATTTGCAGATTGTTTTGTCTGTGTCATAATAAAAAAACGTTTTTATTTGTGTTTTTTTTTAACCTTCTATGTGTTTGGGTCTTGCTTTAGAACGCTAGCGGTCATTCTTGTTTCAGATTTTTGATCAGTTCAGTCTGTAAATTCTTCATGCACAATTAATTGTCAACAGCAATTGCACACGATTACAGTCCTCGTCTTCTTCTTCTTCTTCTTCTTCTTCTCTCTCTCTCTCTCTCTCCCCTCCCTCTCTCTCTCTCTCCCCCCCCTCTCTCTCTCTCCCCCCCCTCCTTTGAAAAAACCCCGCAACCTTCGTGACGGGGGGCTAAAAAGCCCTGAAAAGGGGAACAAAAAAGGAAAACACACACACACACACACACACACACACACACACACACACCCCCCCCGCGCCACACGCCGCCGCACGCCCCACGCCCCGGGCCCAAAAAACAAACAAACGCTTTATAAAGAAAATCATGTTCAGTTTGTTTCCTCTCTATCACGAAAATCAACCTAACCCACGTTTCAATTTCCCCCCCCCCCCCCCCCCCCCATTTTGGTTCTTTCCCATTTCACTTCCTTCTTTTGATGTGTGGAAAAAAAAAATAAAACAAACAAAAAACTTCTTCTCCAAGGGGGACATTCTCGAGTCAGCCCCGATTACGATATTTTCCCTTTGTTACTGAAACTAAAGGACAGACGTTCCGGGGAATTCCGGGCCCTTTTGCCGGGGTTGTGGATTACACGGCAGTGATTTTTTCCCGCCCATCTTCCCTAAATGCGAGGTTTTCACTACTATTAATACCGGGGAAATACAGCCATGCGCTGGGCCCAGAAACCCCCGCTGACGCGTTCCCCTCTACTTCCGGCAAATCCGGTACGCTAGTCCATTGCGCATGCGCGAAATTTAAAAAAGGGGTCTATTTCTCCCTCCCTTTTTTTCTATTTTTTTTTTTCCCCCCCCTCTCTCTTCAATCCCCCCCCTCTCCCCCTCTTTCTCCTTTTCCCTTTCACTGGATCTCCACCGCCACCCCCTCTCTCTTTTCCCTTTCTCGATCCCCTCTGTGTGTTTCTAAATTTTAGTTTGTTTTGAAACCAAACCCCAAAAACTGAATTTTAAAAGACAATCAACAACAACAAACAATCAACATTTTCCTCTCCCCCCGGGCTCACCCCTTTCTCCTTCACTTCCCCCAACTCTCTTCCTTTGTCCCAGCTCCTCCCCTTTCCCCCCCCCCCCCCCCCCCCCCCCCCCCCCCCCCCCTCTGTCTCTGTCTGTTGTCTGTCTGTCGTCTCTGTTTCTGCTCGTCCTCTTCTCTCTCTCATGCCGCAATTTGATATCTGCTCATCAGTAGCTTAGCGGACAGGTTTTTGACTGAACCTAAATACAAACCTTGTAAATAAAGTTTCGATTTTCTTTTCCCCCTCTTTTTTTCTCTTTCCTTTTTCTCCCTCTCCTCTCTCCTTTTCTTTTCCTGCACTTACCCAGTTTGGTTTTGATGTGTCAGTAGCGAACACAGCTAACGATGGCAAAAGGCAGCTCGTATATACAGTTGTGTTACGTGACGTGGGTCAAGGAAACCACAATGACGATTATCCTTCATGGTGTAAGAGCGGTAGATTTAGATTGGGTGGGCGGGGATGCGGCATGGTGGGATGAGGTGGAGGTGGTGGTTTGGTGGTGGTGTGGGTGGGGGGTGGAGTATTAGGGGTTTTGGGGGGAAACCCCTGAAGAGAAAAAAGAGGGGGGTTATGTTTTTCCCATAATTTGTTGTTGTGTGTGTTTGTTGGTTTTTGTTTTTGTGTTTGGTTGGTTTTTTGTTTTTTTGGTGTTTTGTGTGTGTGTGTGTGTGTGTGTTTTTTTGGGGTTTTGTGTGTGTGTGTTTGTTTGTTGGTTTTTTTTTTGTGGGTTTTTTTCCTCTTTTGGTGGGGTGTTGGTGGGTGTGGTGTTGGGTGGGTTACCCCCCCTTTGTTTTTGGTGCATGAAGACAGAGCCCTGACGAAACTTTAGCTCCCAACACCAAAAGGGCGTGATTCCTGCGTCCGTGGTTTGGGGAAAAAAGAAGAAAGAAAAGATCAAAGAAAAAAAAAAGGAAAGAAGAAAGGGAAATTTAAAAAAAAAAAAAAAGAGAGGGGGGGGAGAGAGAGAGAGAGGGAGAGAGAGAGGGAGAGAGAGGAGAGAGAGAGAGAGAGAGAGAGAGAGAGAGAGGAGAGGGAGGGAGAGAGAGAGAGAGAGAGAGAGAGAGAGGGAGAGAGGCGGGGGGGGGAGGAGGGGGAGAGAGAGAGGAGAGAGAGAGAGAGAGAGAGAGAGAGAAGAAGACAGACAGACAGACAGACAGAGACAGAGAGAGAGAGAGAGAGAGGGGAGAGAGAGAAAAGAACCCACCGGACAAATTTAAGATTTCGGTTAAAAACGTTAAAAATAACCCCTCTGGCACCTTCTTTTTTCCCCCCCTTCTGCGCCCCCTCTCAGTCTCATTTTGCCCCCTTCCTCCCTCCCCCCCTCCTTTCTATGCCCCTCCCCCACCCCCTTTCCCCCTCCCACCTCCTTTTTTCCCCCTTCCCCCCCCCCCTTCCCCGCCTCCTTTCTTGCCCCCCCCCCCCACCCTTCCCCTCTCCCCCTCCTCCCCCACCCCCCCCCCCTCCTCCTCTCTGTCTCTGTGTCTGTCTTTGTTTTTTTGTCTCTCTGCTCTGTGTCCCCCCCCCCCCCCACCCCCCCCCGCCCCTCCTCTCTGCCACCCCTTTTTCCCCTCCCTTTTTTCGGCCTCCCTCCTCTCTCTCTCTCTTTTGTCCCCCCTCTTTCCTCCTCTGCCTGTCTGTCTGTCTCTATCCCCCCCTCTCCCCTCCTCTCTCCTTTCCGTCTCTGTCTGTCTGTCTCTCTGTGTGTGCCCCCCTCTCCCTCCCCTCTGTCTCTGTGTCTTTCTTTGTCCCTTTTTTTTCTCCCCTTCTTCTTCTGTTGTCTTCTTCTCTCTCTCTCTCTTACCCCTTTTTTCCCTCCCCTCTCTCCCCCCCTTCTCCCCTTTTTCCTTTTCCTCTGTCTTCTTTTTTCTCTTCCCTCTCTCTCCCCCCCCCTTTCCCCCCTCTCTTTCCTTTTCTTTTCCCCCCTCCCCCTCTCCCCCTCTCTCTTTGCCTCTCCCCCCCCCTCTCTCTTTCCTCCCCCTCTCTTTTTCCCTCCCCCGCCTCTCTCTCTCCCCCACCCCCCCCCCCCTCCCCCCCCCCAAAACGGCTAATACCTTCCGCTTTGCCAAAAGTAATTAGTCAGACCCAG